>JAQFZP010000320.1:0-41002 GCA_034695745.1 Geophilus truncorum | reverse complement strand
CAGCATCTGGGATTCCCAGGCGGTCACCCATCCAAGTACTGACCAGACCCGATGCTGCTTAACTTCGGAGATCGGACAAGAACCGGTGTTTTCAGCATGGTATGGCCGTTCTCAAAGTGAAGATCCACTAACTGAGCTCATAAATGATGAAGAGCGCAATAAAAGATGAAATCAAAAACCTTAAACGTGATAATATGAAGTTAGAAGAAAAGGTTTGTATTATTTCTCTAACCTTCTCATTACCGAGTCCAAAAAGTATATGCCCATCATTAAACCAATCAAGATCAATTTTTTCTTTCTTGTTAGTTGTTAAAGGAAAAATTGAATTTAGGTTATACCGGGCAGCCTAACCAAAATAGTCTCAAATCTAAAATTATCACAAAATTCGAAAAATTGTATTTGAAATTTTGTTATTTCCGTTAACAAATTAACATACTAATAGTCTTAAAATAAAAAAAATAAAAATTATTTCGTACTCGGATAAACGTTACTGAAACGTTATTTACGTTCAGTGAGGCTATTTTCGAATAACCTTTACAAACTTTCGATTACGAAACCATCGAAAATTGCGTTCACAATAACGAGATTTTCGTACACTGAGTTTGAATTTATTTATTCTTATTCCATTGATTAAGCATTCAAAACTAATGTTTAAACTGTTTTTTTTTTTTCATTTAGGAAACTCAGCAGAACAACACTGGTAAGTACACTATATTGTTTTTATTTTTTTTAATAGTTAAAAGTAATTTATAACATTTGAGTGGGTCACTACTTTACTCGACTGCTGCTAAAATAATCGCAAACTTTCGTACTGGAAAGCGTGATCGCGTTAACAAACACTTGGTCGCGTTTAACATTTTTCCATCACACCATAGTATTTCACAATTATTAATTTATTCTTTAATTTTTTTTTCAGAAATGTCAAACACTAAACCTAATGGTGGAGAAAGAAAACGTCCAGCCGAAGATGATATGACGTCAGAACCAGCAATGACAAGCAGGGAAAAGAGGGAAAAGAAACAGCGTAAATTTTGAATTTAAATTTTGTAAAATCTTTTCTAATGCAATTTTTTATGTTTACATTAATAGAGGCTTACATGGCTAGAGCTGCAGAGTAAGTACTTGGATATTTTATTTTGTTTATTTTACATATATATATATAATTTACAGGAAAAAAAGAGAAAAACGCCGCCTGCGAAACTGGAACTGTAAACGAACAAAAGCACAGCAACAGATGGCGCCACAAACCGGAGATGCAGATGCAGCCGGATGCAGCAGTTGGAACGGAAGTTCGTGGAACATCCGTATTATTTGACTTACGTGTACGGTAATTAATGTAAAATAAAATTAGTCTGAGGATTATATATTTAGTTATTATAGCTCACAAATCACAAATTCAAATAAGCTACCGTAAGAATTAATGTTTGATTTGCCACTCGATGGTTTATTTACTTCTGCTTTTGTGAAAGTCAGTTGATTTTTTGTTCATTAATTATTTTTACCTTTTTTTTTTGTACCTTACTAATAAAAAATAGTATTCGTACAATATTTAGTTTTCTACTTTTGTTTTTTAATTCGACATTTATTAAATAACAACTCTTAATTCTATTTTGATATTACAGCTCACAGCCTCACAAGTCACAAATTCAAATAAGCTACCGTAAGAATTAATTCTCAATTTTTCCACTCGATGGCGCCACATGCAGCTGTGTTTCTGTGTCCCTCATCACGCTCATCGGGCAACTAGAAATTCCTTTTCGCTGTTGAAATGTGCAACTGACATCATTACAAACACAAAATTATGCCAATAAACATCACAGGTAAGACATGTACGATCAACGTAACGAAGATTTATGTTGTAAAATCGAATCGCGGGTCCGGCAAAAAGAAATCGCTTTTAACCCTACTTAAAAACAAAATAAAACCGGAATAAATAACAAACTTCTTTTTAAATACAACAAATATAATGATGTATATTTTCTACTTTATGCAAAATGAATCATACATTACATTAAACTTAATTTTTACAATTTTTTCACAGAACGAAGCCACAAAAAAAAAAAGATCAAAAAAGAAGACGAAAATTAAAAATGACCCTTTTAATAAAGTAAGTAAAAAAACGTGAAAAATGCACGAAACATCAAACTTTTACATTTCTAGCACTAGTTACTGGATACATTCTTTTATAAAACACGTTTTGATCAGTCTCGGATGGGATTTCCCGGCCTTTTCGCGAGTTATGCGACGACTTCCGCCGAGAACTGTTCTCACTTCCGCTCAGATCCTGAGACGAGGTCTTGCTGGGGGTCGAAATTGCTTTGGGCTGTGGGATTTCTGGGTAACGCCACGGAAGATTCCAGTCTTCCTCGTGCTTTTCGTCAGTCCCCAGAGAAGCGTAGTCCGAATGGCTGTTGTTCACCTGCTGGGGATGTCGGGAAATCATATTTTTTTGGTGGATTTTGATGGTGATTTTGCTGTGGTCATCGGTGCTCCAGATGTAGCCTTTAGGTTTTCTCTGAATCTTGGGCACGATGAGGTCAGGGTCGGTTTCTTCGAGAGTTCCTTTGAGAGCCTCTTCGGATGAAATGCTCATGGCTTCGGGGCTGTTGGATTGGCTGTGACCACGGTCAGGTCTCGATAAGTTATTGAGGTTTAAGCCAGGTGAAGTGTAACTGGTGCAAAATTGATGATTGCTCTGTTGTTGTTGCTGGGTTTTCGCCAGCTGCAGTTGCGCTTCCTGGTGGGGAAAGAGAAAAGGTTACAGAAAAGAGAAACTGAATGGTGAAAGTTTAATGATGTAATTATTGTCGTGAAAGTTTGTTGGGAGTTGATGAACTTCCCCAGAGGCAAGTGGGAAATAATTTTACCCTAAAAATATGAATATTTGGTGAAATAGTGAGTGTTGTTGCCCGGTCTTGTTTGTTGGGAGAAATTTATGTTGTTGAACTGGTTTGAATAGCATTTCCTTAATTACGTAAAAACGTGCGGAGATGAAAAATTTCAATTAAAAATAATTTCCCTTTCTTATATTTTTTTGAAAACAACATTTTCTTTTCCTGGATTCTCGTGAGAATTAAAATTAATATCAATTATAAATCCCGGAAGTGGATTCACTAGCGAGTTAACAACATTGTAAAACTCGGAACAAACTAAATTTGTTGTTGTTTGCAGTAATTTTCAGGATTTAACAACCATCGAAATTCACAAAAAAATTTTAATTGTTAAAAAACAAATTTTGGTTGCTAATTAACATGTAAACAATATTATAAAGCCAAAATGGCTTTCAAAATATAAGCAATTTTATTGGTTGATGCAGAAAAAATTATTGTAAATTTATAAATATTTTAGAAAATTAGCACTCGCAATTTTATTGCTAATTTGCATCATTGCTGTTAGTAAAATTTTTAGTATATCCAACTCCAGGTGTTGAAAAATATTAAAAATTATAAAAAAAAAATAATGGCATCTTATCCTGTCATCTGTTTATTTTTTTCTGCACTTTTCCTTGGAATTATGTTAACAGTCCTAACACTTTCCAGAAAAAAATTTGAAATTTACGACCACTTGCCCTTTCCTCCACTGTCCTTTTCACTGTTGAAATCTTCTTCTCGAGTTCAATGCACTGTTCTGACAACTAGAATAAAATACATAATTCAAAGATTTAACTTTTTTTACTTGAAAAAAAAACGAGAAAAAAATAAACTGAAATTGAAATTTAAACTGTAAGCATTAAGATTGCAAAATGGTTAAGGGGAAAAAAGAAATCACTTACCTCTCTTTCGACTATCATTAAATTGATTTTATCTTGTTCTAATTTCTGCAAGTGGAGAAAAAAAAGAATTGAATTTATCATTTATTAAATTGATTTTTTAAGCTACTCGAGACAAACGGTGTGAATATTAAGCAATATTTAGGAAGAAGTTATGCAACTCACTTTAGCTGTCTTTTTCAGGACGTCAACCTGAAAAAAGAAGTAAATTTTATTAATATCCACTTTTTTTTTAAATTTATAATGTAATTTTTTGTTGTACGAAGTTGGCTTGTTTGCACGTCATTATGCTAATGAGTGAAGCCACAGCTTATCTAGATGGGTGATTATCATGATTTAAGTGGTTCATACCTCGGTTCGCAGTTGACAATTGTCATTAGCGAGTCTTTTGCTCAGGTACATTAAGTTCTCAACGTCTACGTAGTTTTTCTTCCACACTTTGAGTGCTTCGACGAATTGATCGTAGAATTCCAGGTCTCGCATTTCACAAAACTGAGATTTCAAAAAGAAGAAATTATTATTGGAGACAGGATTGGGTACCGGTACACTAATTGAGTTTGATCAATAGGTGCGTTCAAAGTTACGCTGGTTATTTTGATTTTTTTTTTTTTTTTGAGAACCGGAAGTGACACAAATTTTGTCAGTTTTAGAGAAATCGGATTGCTCACAATCGATATTTTTCTAGATTTGATTGTCAAAACAGATTCTCGTGTGAACCTGTGAAGTCAATAACAGAATTAACTTCCTTTCTTGTTTACAGTACAGTCAAACCCTGTTATAACGAAGCTCAAGTGACAAAAAAATTCGTTTGTTATAACGAGTTTTCGTTATATCGAGACAAATTAGTACACAATTAACCTAGACGAGGATTTCGAACGGATTCGTTATATGTGGGTTTTCGTTGTAAGCAGGTTCGTTATAAAGGGGTTCGATTATACTAAAAAAATACGTAAATTGAATAAAACATGAAATAATTAATTAATTAATAGGTTTATTTTAAAATAGATAAAATAGATCGAGAAATTTATGCCAAAGATTGAAATCTCTATTTGCTAGTTTAGTAATTTTGGACTTGACAATGAAAACAGATAATTTGACTTAATTTTTAAAAATAGTTCTCAACTAAATCTGATTGTAGATAATCAGTTTAATTTTGAACGCACCGCACCTACTGTTAAAAAAGTATTTGTTAAACTCAGCTTAAATTATTTTTACTTTTTCTAAATGCTTCACATCCAGTCCTGCTTCTTCCAAGACACACTGCACGTAAACTCTCTCACATGCGTTTCTGCAGGTGTCCAGTAATGTGTTGAGGAATATGAGGCAGGTCATCTTAAAAAAAAAAAAAAAAAAGACTCAAGTTTAGAAGTTATTGTGTTAGGTAAATTTCCTTATGAAAGAAACAATTGATTTCTAAAATCTCATTAAGTTTGATGTGATTTGCCCTGAGTCCCTGACTAGTGTGACCCTGCAGGAGGTTGGTTTTGACCTTTAAGGTTGTGTGTAGGTTGAAATGTTTCAAGTCAGTGCTTTTTATTGGATTGTTGCAAGTCAGGGTAACTCTTTATTGACTTGCACTTTGGCTTATTGGGTAAAATTAGTTTTGGTTTTCTTTTTCTTTATTTATTTTTTTTTAAATTAGAGGAAATTACTATTTATAAGAAGATATTTTGGGATATTGATTTTTACAAATGTAGGTTTGCATTGTAGTGAGTTTAAATGAAATTTACAAATATATAAAACTTTTTTTTTCTTTTTTTCTTTCTTCGAAAAAAATACAACTTTGCTGACACGACAACTAACTTAAAATTCAGATTCAGCAAGAACGCGTTCGCTTTCATTTCCTTTACTTTCAGGAAAAGGAAATTTAATGCAAATTTCTCTAGCTTTGTCTGTTTTTTTCTTTCTTTTATTCACACGACGCATGTAACTCATCAGTGTGATGAAGTTTAGATTGTATAGCCAATACATACATTGATTTGTCACTGTCAAAATTACCTGGAAAAGAAGTGTCTTTCCGGTACTGTTCAGCATTCCAAGAAGAAGTTTGAAACACACAGGTTCTCCCATTGTCAACCGTAACGTTGCAAAGGCTTTGAGCACACCGTCGTGTCCGTTGCTGACATTGCAAGCCTGAGTGAGCAACTGCAAGAAATATTATGACATAAACTGTTATTGGTTCCTAAGAAAGTTGGCTATTTACTTGCAATCCCAGAATTCTTGTTTTTATGTGAGTTCCCAAACTACTGGACGCTAGGAGGTAGAGTCCACTCGAATGTTCTACGAATTGACGCATGGCTTCCTGAAAGCGATTTAATGATGGGGTTCGGTCTCGGTAATTAATCATTACACTATTTAATAAGCACTTACTGGTAATTGAGTTGCGTATTTAATTCCGATGAGACATTCGTATTCGTCTGTCTGAGGATGAGAAAGCGAAATGAATCGTAGCGATATAAATCAAATCAATTTACGCATTGCGGTTTGACAGTAATTAAAAGTTGACGGAAAAGTAAAAGTTTCGATTCAACTGATTAGGAACTGGGAATGAATAATTTATCCTCTTTCAAATTTGATTCAAATCTGAACAATTCTTTATATATAGGGTGATTGCAAAAGAAATTGACAGTTTCAACATTGTATTACATCAAAACTATTGTAGATATTGACATTTACTTTACGTGGGTTTGCAAGAACGACTTCAGCCATCACATGATCGGCAAGCCAAAATGGCTGTAAATGCACTTTTGCATGCTGGAATATGAGGGCATTTTATGAGGGCAATATAAGAGCATTTTGCATGCTGGAATTAAGCAAAAAAAAATTCTGCCTTTCTCGTTGACCATCACCCAGATTTAACACCGTGTGACTTTTATTTTGTGGGGATTCATATTATTATATATTCATATATTATTCAATAATATTTTTGTTCCCCCACTGAAGTTACTGAGTTTGGGACGAATTCAAGTTTTGCTTCGATATCTGCCATGTGACCCATGTGCACACATTGAGCATCTTTAATTACTTGTAAAAAAAACTTTTTACGTTTCTCTACAAACCCATGTAAAGTAAATGTCAATATCTACAATAATTTTGATGTATACTACAACTACAATGTTGAAACTGTCAATTTCTTTTGTAAACACCCTGTTTAATTTTGGATTTCGAGGTTAGTGGCTTTCCAGAGAAGCCATTCTTTATAATCATTCAGGGCAACGTGGTGTGGTCGCGTGTGAGAGGTCGGCTCTCTACTCCACCTTTAAAGTTCCATCCCCTGGTGTGGTGATGATAGATCGGCCGAAGATTTCTCTGACTTTTCCCCACCAACCCCTTCGATTCTGGTCGCCCATGTTTCGAAGCACTTGTCCCTTCCCACGTCTCTCTCGACCTCCCACTGTCCTTGAATGTACTCCCATGTGCGGGCTGTTGTGTCTAGTCGAGCCACCCCCTGCGAGTAAAACCATCACGAGTCCCAGTTCATGACTACAGGTGTTTTGATGTCTCTCAGGAGGTTGATGGCTTTGGAAACACTTTTCTTGGCCGTTAACAACAAAGGATGAAACGCGCATATTTCTATTTCATTTCTTTTTATATATTTTTTTTTTACGGCCGCACAAACGCATCGCTGCATTTTTATGTAGGGGAAAGTAATGATGTGCAAGTTACAAGTCCTTTTTAGTGGCTACAAACAAATGGCGGTGGTGCGCAAAAAAGAAATTTATAAATTATGCAACCACAGCTACGGTTTTGATTAATGGACATTGTATGTCAAATGATTATTTGTAGCTCGGGAAAGGATTACTACATGCTAAAAGGGGAAAAAAAGTCGTTTTCACTTTTATTTATTTTTTTACCTGAGAATTTATTTTTATTTTTTTGTATCCAAACAAGCTATAAAACTTGTATAACCAGACGGTGTGTGTAAAGATGACATGAATTATTAGCGAGCATTAACCAGAAATATGTCAGAATAAATTTATTTATTTATTTAATTTTAATTTTTTTTTTTTTGGAGGTGTTTCGAGTGAAATATTTAGATTCCATTTACCATTGCTCTCTTCTGCATCATAACCACATCTCTCGGGGTCATTGATGGCCCTGGTTTGGCAGTCTGCAATCCTTGCAAGGCCTTGAGTGTGTTTAGTAGCAGCCCCACGCCTCCTAGTGGCTCTCCCAGGAATTCTGTATGAAAACTGTAAAAGGCAATGTCTCATTAATAACCAATAATGATGGGAATAAAGAAAAAAGCAACAAGGGGCCATGTATCTTGTTGCAAACTGTTATTAGTTCTGAAATGTGGTTTGTGAAGTAGGCTGCTAGTAATTAGAAGAAGTCTGACAGAATTAGTAGGTGTGTATGTTAGTTGTGATGATGATGATTTTTTTTTCTCTTGTCTCAAGGTTAATTATGATAGAATTTTAATGGACTATTTTTAAAGGATATAATTTATTATAATTTGGATTATTATAATTTGGGTTTAGTTATAAACTTATTAAACACAGTTGCAATTACATTATGTACTGTGTGAATTAGAATTTTTGGAAAGCTGTTGTTGGAAGTTGAATTTCTACAAAATCTGAAAGTTGATGAAAAATTATAATAGAAAGTCAACTTTGTCTTGATTTTTATAATAATTTTTTATTTGTGAGAAAGGTGGGTTTTTATCTGGAAAATTAGTTGTAGTAAAGACAACTTTACAACTTATGTGTGAAATGTATATTTTCCATCAACTTTCCAATACATTTTATAATGGAAATTTTTTTATTTCATGCAGTAATTGTGAGTCCGCCTTTAATGTTCATTATTTATTTCTTGTATTTTGGATTTGTAAAAGGCTTAAACTAGTTCTACACACAGCATATCTTTAAAGAATGCTGATTATCATTTTTTCCTCTCTGTGTTGTCAAGCAAAGATCAAGTTGGGTCGGCGATAACGACGATGAAACGTCTTCACATTTTTAATTGGCCATTTATAAATTTATCACAGAGGTTATCGCAGCTTTTGCATATTCAATCCTTCCACACCTTGATACTTGGAATTGACTCTGGTGACACCAGGGATGAGCAACAAAACCTTCGCTGGTCGTTCACCTCGCATGAAAAGAAACCCTATTATCAAAAAACTCACTTCAGCCCACCGTGGTTACTTTAGTGTAAAATTTACGACTGTCTAATTTTACACCTGAGATTACCACGTGCTGTGATAATAAAGGCCATTCACCTGCCCATTTCTTTTTCTCGTTTTTTCCCCTCTAAGTGTGATGGTGGTGAGTGGATATAAGTAAATTTCATAATCTTTTGTTTACTGAGAGGAAAAAAAAGCGTTGCAACACTTACTCTGGGTATTTACACGGAAATTACGAGGTCACATAGTGTGATTACAATGTTTAATTTTTATGATATTAATTTATTCGTAAAAAAATATTTTTTTATTATTTTATCTAAATATTCACAGGTCATAACTACCTGTGGTGTGAGTATTTAGGTCGAGTGAAAAAATTTGGGTTTATAACCATATTTTTGTAGAATTTTTATCTCGCTGTGGACGATGGGAATGTGTGAATATAAGCTGTGATTAAAATCACATTTATGTAGATGATTTTTTTATGAACTATGTTAATGTTGTAGGTTTTTTTAATTGTATAGGGAAATTAATACTATTATATTTTTTTATTGCAGTTTCTTTGAGAACTTTGCCAAACCGGGCAGTGACGATGATTAAGTCTTGACGAGTGGGAAAATGCTGGAAAAGATGTCTGCAAGGAGGATGTAGCGTGTGCGAAGGACGTGTGATCTTAGCTTTTCCCAATGTTACTTCCCACCAGTGTTTTTAATATTGGGAGTCATACAACCTTCAAAAGTAAGCGGTGAAATTAGATGAAAATAATTGTTTATATAAGAAAAGAAATAGGTAGGAAACAAATACTGTAATTAGAATTTTTTCCAATGGAAATTTATTGGAAAACTGTTGTAGAAAGTTGAATTTCTGCAAAATCTGAAAGTTGATGGAATTGTAAGAGAAAGTCAACTTTGTCTTGATTTTTATAACAATTTTCTACTTAGATTCTGAGAAAGGCAGGATTTTTTTTTGTAGTGAAGACAACTTACAAAGTTACAAGTTTTTCAGAGTGTGAAATGTGTATTTTTTATCAACATTCCAATATATCTCGCCAAAATGTGTCTTTTTCAATTATTACATTTTTATTTAATGTAGTGAAACTCAACGTTCATCTTCACCATTGTCAATACATTAAATATTACATATAAAGTAATAAACAGAAGGAGCGGTAAAAACGTAATACTATGAGTAATATAATTTAAAATTCCAAACCACAAGTCAAATTTTTACTGGATATTAATGGATAAATTAAACTTGTGGTTCTGAGGGTAAAAAGTTGAAAAAAATCACAAAAAAATATAAAATACCAAAAGTTCAGCTTTTGTGATGCAATAAAACCTCAATAAACAAAAAAAATATTATTTTTTTACCCTTTGATAATAGCGCCATTACCTGACACAAAGCAATTGACCACAGTGAAACGCAGTGCACTGAAGGAAAGTCACCCTCCAACTGCCCTCAAAGCCACAATTTTGGTTTCTTTATGTTTATAATAACATTTTGCTATGCATCAATTGGCAATATGTGCTGCAGGGAGTTTCCTAGGCCATGAGCTAATAACCGGTGCACGAACAACTGTAGCTGAGAGTGACCGGAAGAATCAAGGACAACCAGGTTTTGTGGTTGGACTCTAATTGCTATTCTGGGCAGATGATTCGAGATGGAATTTGTACATACTTCCGTCAGTTTGTGAATAGTGGCAAAAAAAAGTCACGTTGACTTTCGGCTTGGGATTTGGTTATTAGATTGCCACTTCCTTCTTGCACGCTCTGCTCTGGTATAAATGAGTTTAACCTTCAGTTTCATTCACAACATCAGTTAAAGGGGTTGGTCGTGCAAGAGTGATTCATGGGAAGGTTTCTATGGGAATCTTTTATTTACCTCAGGTTGTGTTTGTTTTTGTTTTTATTTGCTTGTTGGATGTAGTTTTCTGAGAGATTAGGCTCAGGAAGGATGTTTACTCGGGTGTTGTTTTTTGGGATTTAAGTTTTGTTATGGGGTTTTGGGAGTATTTTTTGTGGAAGAATTATTTTGCTCTAGTTTTTGATGTAAATGTTAAGGAGATAATGAATTAATGAGGAACTGTTTTTAGGGTTTGAAATAATTTATGATGTCATAAATACATTATGCATTATTTTGGACTGGGGTTAAAAGAAGGAAGTTTTTATGGTAATGACCTCATATGCAAATTATTTCTTTGTAAAGAGTTTGTTCTTGAAAATAGAGCTGGGTGAGGTAATTGTGGGCATTTGGAATGTAGTCATTCAGTGACCAGTGATCTTGATGCTTGATTGACGGTCAGTGGGTTCAAATGTTTGGTGAAATTTATGAATGTGAAACCATAATGCACAGGAAAAGAAATGTCAACAATAATAGGATAATGGTCACTCATAAATGTGAGTTTAAGAATAATAGGCAAATCAATACATGAAAAATAAAACTGGTGTAAATCGACATTTACACTATTTTGGGGGCCATTATTCATTTTATACATCACCATTGTTTTACATAACGCTTGTGAATATAAACGAATCCATCTACTGTGTTATTTTCTTAGCTCGGTTTATTCTTTGCCGCTACATTGGCTTAACTGGAATTTGCTAACAGCTAATTTAATTGATTGGAAGTAATTATAACTTCTCAATCACACTCTAGTCTTGTCAGTTCGCTCTATTCACCCTTTCAAACGTTTACTCCATGATTGATGAAGGTTAATGACAAAATTGGTGCTTTAAGTAATTAATGACATACCTTGAATGCGCCAGTTTGAGGTCAATCCGAAGATTTCTTAACAAGTCTGAAATATCAGACAATTCTTTGAGGTACAAATTCTCATTAGAATCTCCTGCTGATGTGTCCTTTTTCTTAGCTAATGATTGGTTGTAAAGTGTTACACTGTCTTTCAGCCATCGTTGCATATGGACCGCATATTCTTCGGGCCGATACATGGGAGGACCTACATCCTGAAATGAAAGAAATAGGAAATTCATTATTTTTTTTTGCTTGGAAGAAATTGAGGTCTGGGCTTTGTTTCTTATGCAATGTTTCAAGACATTTCCTCAAAAGCAAATTCTTGCGTTTATATTTGTTTACTCATGTTTGCAATAAAGAATGGCTGCTATACAAAAGAGGAAGTAGATTAAATTCTTGTTTGTAAGTTTTTAAACTTGTTTTTGTTTAGGTCATTGCTCAAGTAAATTACTTTTTTGGAGCCAAAAAGTTTAAGATGATGAATTTTTTTTTTTGCATCTTGTATTTCTTGTTGTTGGTGATGCAAGAGTAAATAAAGGCTGTTGTAAGACTTTGGGTTAATGATTAGGTCAACTGTTTTATGATTATAGCATCTGGTTTCTTAATGGGCTGAATATAGGAAATTTGCAGCAATTATACACAATTTAATTACAAGGCATAAATTTTTTCTTTCAGGTAGGGATAAACAAGTTTTGATGAAATTACAGTTTTTATATGAAAAACTTTTTAATTTTGTTTTTATAATGCAAAAACTGTAACCAGGTCATGTTTTCTTTTGCAGAGTGCAATAAAGAAACCTACCTTAATTGATACTATTAATTTCAGGGAATCAATTCAATGAACTGAAAGGTTGCAATTATCACTTAAATAAAATGGAAAGCTACAAGTGAATGACTGTTGAAATATTTATCAAAGCTAAATGCCATTGGTTTGAATATGTATTAAAGGTTATTCGATAGCCGTTCTAGATATGAAACTGAAATTGTTAAACCGTTTCATTTCCATTTCACAACCAATGAATATTTAAACTACTATGTAACTGATTAATAAATTTACTATAAAATTATTTTAGTTAGTACAGTCGAACCTCGTTATAACGAACCCGCTTATAACTAAAACCTGCATATAACGAATTCGTTCAAAATTTCCCTTTATATCAATCGTGTACTAATTCAGCTCGATATACGAAAACCCGTTATAACGGGGTTCGACTGTGTTTTGTTGTTGTCTATTAGTTGTGGAGATAAAACCTATACGGGTATTGTACATACCTCATGAGTAAAGATAGTTATTGGCATTATTCACATCATCATTTTCTTAGAATGTTGCTCTTCCTGTTTTACAGTAGCACTAAACGCCCCAACACCAACCTACTGTATTCATTTTGGATAAAATGTGTTCTTTACCCCTTTTTAGCTCCAAATGTAGGATTAATATTAGGTTTCATCATATAATTAAATGTTTGTTTGGTATTTGTGGCCCATATGCTGGATGAACTTGCCTTGCCCTTCTTTGGCATGATGCACCCTAGATTCGTCATGTCATTCTGTTATTTTACAGTCTACATGCAACCAAGATGGCCTCAATTTCTGTGTGATAATGTTACTTAGTATAACACTGCATCCTTGTATGGAAGCTACTGGCTTTTTCTTCTTATTATTTTTTCTTTCAGTCTGGTGCTTTATGTATTTATGTGCCATGAGGTTGTTGTTATGATTGAATTATTCGAGTATGCAGATTGTGCTGGGTGGAGTCAGTAAAAAGTTGAATATTCAATTAATTCTTGAGCTTTAAAAGTGCTGAAGTGTGGTGAGTGGCAGGATATTTGATGTGGTAGAATTTTATATGGTTATTACGAGGAAATAAAAAAGATGAACGATTTCACCTTTAAGTGGTTTTATTTGTGAAAAGAAAATTGTTTGCAGTTACATATTTTATGCACGGTGCAAGCAAAGCAGGTTTGCAAAAAGAGGCATTGAAATTTTAAAAAGTTGCTTTGGTGTCAAGATGCAAGGCTAAAAAGAAATTTCTTTTTCTCTTAGGCAAAGGCCTTTGACCTTGTGGCAAAATAATACAATTAAAGGATGAGATTAAATGTGTATTGACTTGTCACAATGCACTGATGAGCAGCTTATTGGTTATACAGATGCAGTAATCTATATACAGGTCGAACCTCGATATAACGAACTCGAAAGGACCATCAAAATGGGTTTGTTAAATCGAGAGTTGTTTATAATTTTGATTTTTTTTTTTAAATCAGAAGCACATTTTTGGTTTCTTAAGATTTAGCAATGTTAAATGTGTGAAAAATTGTAAATAAAACTTCACTTTTGGTTAGGGCATCCATTTTTTAAGGAAAGTGGGTCTTAAATCGAGGTATAACTGACTTATAATTCTAAAATGTGTTTCTTATAAGCGATAATTTGCTAAATCGGAATTCGTTATAACCAACCAAATATATCTAGACTGTTCGTTATATCAAACAATTCGCTATATGCGAGTTTGTTATATCGAGGTTAGATCTGTATCTATACACAGTTGAACCTCGATGAACGGTATGGTCGTCGTTCGGACCGGCTGAAAAATAACGCTACACCGGGGTTCACAAGCGAGTAAGTTTTAAATTGTCACGTTATGCCGGGGAAAAATAAAGACTGCGCTAGAACGGGGTTTACCCTACATCGGGGTTTGACTGTATATCAACCCTCAACTTTAATTTCACCGTTGTTCGTCAACGCTTTTTTCCTCTAGTTCCAAGAAGTTGTTGGTAGTTGCTTGGCCACCAAGTTCGTGTTTTAGGAATTGTAATAATCCATCATGCTTAGGGGACCTGCCCTCTTTCTGTGTAGGTGTTTTGATTAAGTGTACAAATTGAAGCACTTGATAATGATGATTAAGCACATGCATGTGTTGCTGGAGATTTTTCACCTCATGTTACATCAGCATTTTTTTTATCAAATTCCCTTCTGTCTGCCCAGGTGGTAGTTTCCATCACTTTGTTAGGCTGTGCTTTACTGTTCCATTGACCTTGTTTGTTGAAAGCTTTTTCTTGCATTGAATATTTGATGTGTGAAATGAAGCAGACTTCATTTTTACCTTAATTGTGCTACAGAATTTCACTGAAAGGTTGTTTTTATCAATTCTCAAAGTTTTATATAAACCAGTTTCATTACTTTTAAAATTTATGAAAAATTTCAAAAAAAAAATATTTGAAGGACTGCAGAGAAGCTATTAATTGTTGTCAAAATGTATCTGGTTTGCAGTACCTTGAAAGAAAAACCTAAATAAACTCTTAGGAATTTGTAAGATATTTGAGCATGAAGTTTGTACACTTTGATGTGCATTATCTTACAGGTGCCATCAACCTACACCAGGGTCCTTGGGTTCGATTCTCAGATTAAACAGCAGGTGGAATTGCAAAATGCCAAATTACATAAGACTTTCATCATTTTTTTTTACCTGTGAATCTGACCCTGGAGATTTAATAATTTAAACACAGCAATTAGATTCCACAGAAATACACGAGAAGTTCTCAGTTTATATCAACTGTTGTCCTGTTTACTTCACTAATAAATTATTCCCAAGCCCATTATTTTCATGTCCCCTGAAGCAAAGCATGGAGAAAGTTACAGCTGAATATGATTGACAGGTGACTTAAAACCCCATTTTGTTGTATCACAAACAACCACCTTGGAACAAGAGGGGGAGAAAGAAAATGAGGGATAAAAAAGAGGGAGAAAGGAAAAAAAGTGTTTAATTCCCAGTCACATCTCAAAAGAAGGCCACTTGCCCCCATTACAAACAGGACAATGCCTGAGCAGAAAATGACTAATATTTTCCCCCCTTTGACCACTTTTCCTTTCATGACTAAATTTCCTTAGAGGAAGAAGGAACTTTGTGTTTTCTTTTTTTAATTTTATTTTTTATTAGTTGCATGAATGTGAATGGAGGATTTCCTTTTCTTACATTCTCAAGTTCAAGGCCCTTGAATAATTTTTTTTTAAAAATTGAAAATAAATTGTGCATACAGTGAAAAGGGAATTTAATGGAATCCCACAGAGCACTCAAGTGTCGACCTGTGCAGATTAACCCTTTTATAACTCAGGTGTGCTAATGGGAGAGAACAATAGGGAAAGGAGAGGAATTCTATATGAGATGTAGGGCTGTGTTATTGCTTCATAAAAATTCATGAGTTTGAAGAATGTTACTCGGTGCCATTGTATGTAAGAGTGAATAATGAAGTTTGATGAAAGAAGAAAAAAAAATGATGTAATAAAGGTGTCTTGATTTGAATGCTGATACAATGCAAAGCCGAAGATTGAATTTCCAGGGACAAGTTGAATTAATTAAAATTACAATTATTTTTTTTATTTCCTATTTTCCTTTGTATGTGGGAAGGAAGAATTATTAATTTGAGGAAGCAGTTTAAGAATTAAGGCCAGTAAGCTGGAAATGCATTTATTGCATTGTGTTTGAGATTAGGGAAATAATTAACTTTTTCAACACAAAAGTAATTGTAATTATAATAATTTGGTGGTGGAATTTGAATGTTTTGTGTTTATTAAATAGTGCATTAATTATCTGTAATTTTGATTAATTATAGGTTTATGGTTTAGAAGTTTTTGCATTACTCATTGCCAGTTACTACTGGAATACTTGGGAATACTTGTCTAATACGTACTCAATAAGAATACAAATTAATATTTCTCAGATACAGTGGAACCCGTGAGTAACATACTCGCTTATAACGTAAACCCTGTTATAACGTAACTTTATATTTTTCCTGGCGTTATAAGCAGATACTCTGATATAGTGTAAACTTTGTTATAATGTCATTCTCAAGCCTGTCCCTAGAGAAACGTTATAAACGGATTTCACTATATCATAATTCTGTACAATTTTGTGAATGATATTAAATGTCATCTTACCTCTTTGAACACCAACTTCCATTTTTCTTCTACAGATAAAAGTTTGCAGTCCTCATCATCGACTTCTATTAATGGCGGCAACATGGTTAAACTCCTCAATTGTCACTATTATGCTCAAGGCACGTTGTGCATTGCTCTCTGTGGGCAGAGAGGCACTGAGCATGTGGTGTACACACCGCGTTCCATCATACACTGCTGCACGTTGGCCTGGGTCGCTCAGGTATAGCCATAAGGCCCTCGGGCCAAAGAGTTGCTCAGGGAAACGCCCTGGTTGTGTCTGAGAAGCTGAGCTCAGCGTAAAATCTTGGAGGCCAATGTTAGTACATGTTTACAAACTCATCCCTTAGGCATCGGTATCACGATTTTTAGTTTTTTTTTTTTTACGGTTTTTTTTCGCAGGTTAAATTGTAAAAGGCGTTTATGAATGAAAAAAGTTGGAATGATCATTTATCACCGTTTTGTAGGTTACGGAAGATATCTGAACGTTTGATGAACTTATAAGGGCGATGATTTAGTTACTGAGTTTGTGCAATTCAAAGATTTTAATAGGTTTGTTCATTATTTGCACTTGCGTGTTTGCGTAAAAATTAGAAAAATTATAAATTTACACAAGACCACTTATTTGCACTAGATTTTGCACATGTGTAAATAATAAACGAATCCATCTAGAGATGTAGTGATGAATTTCAGTGGTGTTTCAATTAAAGAACAAGGGTCATGCCAACGATGATAACATCTGGATTCCTGGTAACTGGATAATTATTCACGTGTAAACACTACGTGGTAACCATTTCTAATGAGATGGTACATTACTTAGTGTAATCTCTGGTTTTCAAACAGGGAGGTCTGAATATATCAAAAGTTGATGATTAAGAGATATATAAGATTTATGAAGATGTTTTTAAAGATTTAGTAAAATTTGTGAAAATGTTAGAGATTTAGAAATATTTTTTAGAGATTTACTGAGATTTACTTTAGATTTATTGAAATTTAAAAAAATTAAAATTAAAAGATTAGAGATATACACTGTATATAAGTTTTGTGAAGGTTTAGTAAAATTTGTGAAAATTATAGAGTTAAATTTTTTTTTTTTTTTTTTTTTTTTTTTTTAAGTTTTTTTTTAAGATATTTTGAATCTCAATTAAAAATTCAACAACTTCATTTTCTGTCAGCAAACACATCTTCTGGTAATAACTTTCAGGTGAATTAAGACACTGCTGATTTTCCCCTCGATAGAATTTAAAAACATTACATTTTCATATTTATTATCTCCTCCCCTTATTACCCCTTGCTGAGTTTTTAATGATCTCAAGCTGGCATGTGACCTTTTTCCCAGTCGTGTAATAAAGGGTCTTGTTTACACTGTCCCACAAGAAAATCTGAGGGCTTTGACTGTTTGAGTTGTTTGCAAAATTAGTTACGTATAATTGTATTCCAAGCGAGTATTCACTTCAAGATGACCATAAATCAATTTTTAGAGCCTAAAGAAATGAACTTTTCTAATCGTGTCCCACCATTAAAAACTTAAAGGCACCTAGGGTGAAGGATAGTGACTTGATTTAGATTTTTGATAATTTTTTTCATGGTGTAAATAAACATTAAAAAATGATGTGAATTGAATTAAAATACATCGAAATAGATAATAAGTGAGCAATGAAAAAAATTGAAGAGCACATGTAGGTTAAAGTGGTGTGAAATGAGGGCATATAACTAAAGGTGGCTGCCTTGAACAATAATAATAAATAGGGTTAAAAGCTTAGTTCTGTCAGTTGCTATTATGAGGGAAAAAATGAATTAAGACATTTTATTGATGTTTTCACACATAGATTAAACAACCTCAATGACTTTTCATTTTTTAAGCTGAAAAAAATGTGATAAATTAAAAGTTAGATTAAAAAATAAATTGAACTTTTTTTTCTGTCTTGAAATTGAAAACTAAAATTAGGCGTGATTGAGACCTATATAAAAGTTATGTAATGTTGTAAATTGTAATTAATTTTTTTTGCTAAATTTTGTTTGATTTCACAGTTTGTGAAATGAACTGGATTTGAAAAGATTGATTTTATTTCATTTCTGAACAAAAGGTTTGATGAGAAGAGCAAAGTTTGAATTGATTAATGAATGGTCAGTTAATGATAGTCTAACAAGTCCAGTCTGTGATTAAGAGCGAGTCTTTGAAGCTAGAAGGTCTCGAGAGACTAATTAATCATCCATGAAGTGATAAATGACAGCTGTGGGTAAATGATCTGGACAAGATGGAGAATTTCGCTTTCATTTGATTGTGTTTACGACTTGAGTTCATTCAACTTGTGAAATAGGTACCAAAAGTTAAGACGTAGTTTAAGTGTTTCCTTCTTGTTTTTGACAAACTGAAATTGGTTCGAGTAATAAGAAAGTCGGGAGAACAAACAATCTTGCGAAGAAGTTTGCTTTGTGTCACTGCGGAGGTAATGGGGCAGATTAATCTGAAGTAAAGATAAATGTTGGGAAATGTTTTTTTTTTCTTTTTAGATTTATTTGGTTAGTGTCTGAGTTTGCTTTTTCTCTTATTGCAAAGATAACTATCAAAGTTAGGATTTAGTAATTTGAACTTATTTTGCCCATAAGGTGTGTCAGGTTTGTTGAAATCAAGGTCAATGAAATTCAAATTTGGTACAAAACAGTGGGAGAATGTTTTAAATTAATATTTCAAGTTTGGTTTAATTAATTGAGATTTAATTTTGTATGGTTAACTAGGTCTAACTATAATAGGTCACCATTTTTTTTTGGAATTGTGAAATAAAGGTACCAAAGGTTGAATATATAATTGTTTTGGTTATAAAATGTGTGGCATATTTTCCTGTAATGAGAAATTATTACACAAAACCATTTTGTGGTTTTCTTGAATTAGAAAATCCACTTTTTAGTTGCTCTTATAAATAATGTAAACAAATTAATCAACTACAACATTAAAAATTTGATCATTTTTCAATCATTTTTTATGCAACTCAAAACTTTTTCGGTAATAAATGTTGGCAACATGATCAATTTATGACCAACTTTATAAACATGATCAAATATCACTTAAATTAACCCTAATTTAATCACATTCAGCATTATGCAATAAACATATGTTTATCTAATTTGTAACTGATCTATTATCAGTTACTCTAATTAATAAATTATAAAATGTATAATTTTTTAGCACATTAAAAGTCACACTTAACCTAATCACATTACCGACTTTTAGATCAAAATTATACATTTTCTAATGTATGTTTTAAAAAGATTTTAAGTATAAAATGAGTGTAAATAAAATTGAATGTCTGTGAACTCAATATGTCAGCAGAATTTTGCAATTAACTGCGCAATCTCCAGAGAGTTACTAGGTAAACGATTCATAGAACACAATTTTAAGGTCGCGTTTACAGCCTTAAACCGTAAACAGTACGAATCTCAACATTTCCTATTACTGTAACTTAAAAGCATCTCATCTTTCTACATACACCGTTCTACATACACACAAATTAATGTTTCTTTAACTCGTGAAATTGTTTCTCGAAGGTCAGTCAACTCTTGCTCATACACAGCACATGAATGTATGTTTTTATTGTTTCATCTGCCTTATTAAATGCTCGATTCTCTTAGGGGATGACTTTGAACTTAACAACTATGATTTGCTACATGTGGAGCTGACTAGTGATTTCAATAATGGGAGGCATTCAAACCCATTAAGCAATAGGAAAAAAAATTGTCGTCAGCATTTTTGGCCAATGGCTTCAATTGATATTTAGATTTTTTGAGAAATATTTTAATAATAATAATGTTGTTATTATTGGCAGTTTAAATTGATACAAGATTTCTGAGGGATCATGGACCTTGAAAATGTTTTTAGTTTTACTAGAAGCAGTTTTATTTGCTCAATTAGTGGTTTTTTGTTTTTATTGATGAGATTGAGGTTCATGAAGGTCAATATTGTAGTTAAACATTATTTTATAGATGGGTTCAGTGTTATAAAGTTTATAATATAAACGTTATTTACTTTTGGATAACTGGTTATCGTTACAGTTACAGATAGTAAAAATGTAATTAGTTACAACAGTTACTGTTACAATTTAGTTCCCGTTACTTTATTATAACGTTACTAAATTTAATGAATTTTGCAAATTACTTGTAACGCAAATAGTAACGTTCACAAAATGTTACTAAGTGTGTTACACCATTTTTAAAGTAACTAATACGTTATAGTTACAGTAACGCCATTACAGTAACTATAACGTTTACAACACTGGATAGATTTAGTTAAATGTATTGAAATATAATTTAATTTGAACTTTTAACTCTTTGGGGCCAAGAGGTTTTCGAGGAAAGATTTATTTTCAAATGTTGTAATTAATATTTAAATCAATTCACGTTTTACATATTCATGTGTAAATCACTTAATGTTTAATTTAAAATAGTGCACGTGTTTAAAGGTGTTTTGCACGTTGATGGCTAATTTAGTTTAGGTTTCAACTTACTTGCTTTGATTGCAATAGCTCAGGGTTCTTGGGAGGGTGCCCTCCTTTCGTTTCCAATTTTCTTTGCAATTTTTTACACTCTTAGTAGGAAATTGAGATAAAATGAAAACCGACTCTCCCAGAAAGACACTTACCATCAATTTTAATCATTTCTTAATCACAGGTTGAAATGAGTTTTAAAAAAGTAATTTATTTACAGTAGGTAATGTGTGAGAAATTAGATGCAGACACACTTTAACTTTTGAACTAATCTTGAGCTCCCGGTCACAGTGCTATGGTCCTCAACTGACCTCATAATGTAAGTGACCATAAATTAGTGGTCAAGAATTTAATTGCATTTTTCTAGGGATGTTTTGAGTAGAGCAGAGATAAAACAAATCAAAGAAAAGCAAATTTTGACTTAATTTGATTCAATTATGTTTTTGAAAAGAAATTTTTTCAGGTCAAAGAATTTTTGTGAATAACATTTCAAGTCTCACTTTTGACAGGTTAATGTTGCTTAATCAAAGTTGTTTGTTGCTTGTTTTTATAAGAAGGAAAATTTTAATACTATTTATATAACATCAAATCAAGCTGTTTAATTAAGGAAATAGTTGTACTTAGCATCACACAACATGATGAAAATGTAATAAGTTGCTGTTAGTAAGATTTTAATTATTCCTAAATCACAGGGAATGGTTGGATGCAGTTAGTCACATACATTTAATTTAATTTTTATTTCTGTTGATTTTTTTGCTTAATTTTTTGTCTGTTGTTGGCACAATATCATGAGTCATGGTAGTTAATAGCAGGTTTAAGATTTTAGAGAAAAAATTAAAGTAAATAAACAAGCATGTCAAGTTGTTTTGTACTTGTACTTGTAACCCTGTGACATTACAAGAAATGTGACAAAAACAAATGCACCAGTTGGTTTCAAATAACACCTGAAAAAAATAGATTTTTAGATACTAAAAATTCATGAAATTCAGAGCAAAGAGGTTGTTTTCCCTGTAATACTTATTTTTTATATTTATTAGTACCTAACACGTCAGTGAATAAGTTCTTAAAGGGCGGTCATAATTGGAGATATATTAAAGGAAACATAATAACCGTTTATTAAAAATTGACATTTTCCATGTCTAATTTAACAGACCAGTGCTCTTTGCCACTCGGTAAAGTTCATCGCTTCCTATCGACTTCTGCGAAAACCGTTTTCTACTCGGTACAGTGTCCGTAAGGAAACTTGTAATTAGAATTTCGAGCACCTCCTTTCTGCTTAAAGCTCATTATAAAATTCTTACATCTTTTGTCCAATGGTCTTGGGAAATTGAAAATCCCTCTAGTTTAAACTAAATTATCACTCACAATCCATACCTACCTTTCAACACCTTAAAATCTTGTGAATAGAGAATAAAAGAAGGATTTAGATTTAAATCCAAATTTTCTGCTTTGTATATAAATAATAATTGCTTTGTTTTGTATGAATTTTTTACTAGCAAATGACATACTGTCAATGTTGAAAGAGTGTGAGAGAAGGTATTAACCTAAATATTCTTTAGCATTTTGCTATTGTCGTAGGATTTATGAGTTTATTGCTAATCACTTTTAAATTAGACCACGAATTGTGTGCAGAGAAAAGGGGTTGGCTTTTACCACCTTTTAATATGAAAAACGTGAAGGAATGAGCGAAAAGATTACAAATGGATTAACTCAGAGGCGGATTTAGTGTCAGAACGACTTTTATGTCTTTATGAGTATTTGTTTTGTGTGAAAAAGAGTAGAAGTGTTGTTGAAACAAATAAATAAAAAAATTTACATTTACTTGTGGTTTCTGGAAACCGAGACTTGTCTTTCGTTCGTACAAAGGTTTCGTTGAGGACATTCCATTGCTGATGGAATTCAGTATGGTTTTATTAGAAGCTGTTGAGTGGATATTTTGTTGCCATTGCCACTTGTCATAAACATGTCTCTAATTACAGGAGTAAAAGTAGATGTTTGTGAGAAAAATAAATCAGGAGTTAGGCCTGTGCGATATTGCTATACAGTACATCGTTTATATCGCACTAATATCGTATTCAATTCACAGTTTTAATTTTAAAAAATAAATTGTTAATATCGCATATTAAAGTTCAATTTTGATCATGATTTTGTACTTCGCTACGTCGTCGCATTTAAAGGTTTATGCATTCGTTACGCACTCTTCTCGTTACACACTTTACTCGGCATCACATTGAAATGCAGATGCTTTTAGGTTGAATTGACGTTTTGCATTGACATCAAGGCATTTTAAGCCTGACTACACGATTACCCAAATTGACAGAGTGGTTTCTGATATGTTGCATGGCATTTCCGCATGACATAATGGTGCAACCAGCATATCAAACTGCATGAATAAATATTTATCTCTTATTTTAGGGTATAGAAAAAATATGGCGGTACCATTATAGTACCGTATCACTCCAAGTTCGGGTCAAGTGATTTAGTCTCACACTCTAACTCATAATAAACTAGACACAGTATAACTCGTTCTTATCTTTTAATTTTTTTCTTTCTCAGGTCTCATACTGGTGTCGTTTATTTTGATCAATTACACTCGAAACAAGTTTGATGACTCTTGTTATTGCGGTTTGCACTGGCTACCAGATCCTTTTTGCAGCTGAATTCTCATTAATCCGCGTGACTGACAACTCCCAGTTAACCAATTCTTTCATGACCCCACGGAGAAAGAAGATGAATGAGCAGAGGTATTATACAAGTGAATTAATGCAGTGCGTTTCTCAGTAGGAATTAAAAAAGTTCTAATTGCAATTAAATAAGCATCAGAAATAGATTTATACAGCAACACAATAGATAGATTATTTATATCAAACATTGTAATCAAGTGTAACCTACTTTATCACGGTGGAAAGTGATAATTAATCACGATCCGAACACAAAAGATAATTTTGCATCTGTTTTTGCTGAACTGATAAAACCAAGTGACGTTTTAAGGTTGTGGCTCAATGTTTTCAGTTTGAAATTGCCGTTTTTTTCTGGATCATGGTCAGTTAATACGAATACCATAAATCAGGCCCCGTTTGCAACAAGTTTGCACGTTTATCCGTTGAATGGTAGTCTGTAATTTGGTTCGCACTGTCATTTGAAAAATGTAGGCTTTCGCACTCATTCAATGTTTTTTTTTTTTCTCTTCGTTTGATGACGGGGTGATGTGAGGTCGAAAGGTACGGGGAATTCTAAGGATCTTAAAACTTTTCCATATGAGATAATTTTTTAAAAGGTTTTATGCTTATGATGATGAAGAAGAATGGCTTTGTCATCAACAGCTCAAGGGATGAGAGTGATTGTCAATAAATTTGAAGAAAGCTGTGTCACATAAAGAAAAGTGTGAATTCATCAGAAACTCTTGACTTGAGAATTTCACTGTGCCACTATGTAAATAGTGATAAAAAAATGTCAGAAGGAGGAGAGGGAATTGGAGTAATTCTCGTTTCTGCTTAATCATCGACTTTTATATCTCTAAATCTAAGTTATACTTTTTTCGATTTTTTTTTTTTTTTTTTAATATAATTAATTTTATTTTTGTGTACGAGATTAAATAGAGTGTAAAATGATAGCGGATACAGCTCAGTGGGTTTCAAAGCGTTGAAAGTTTTTCTTTTTAATTAAAAACTTAAAGCAAGAGTTTTGAAGTTTTTTGTTTAATATTTTGAGGTGAGAAAAAAATTCTTAGAAATTTTCCATCAGGAAATACAGTATCAACTTTGATATTTATCTTTTTTCAAAGATGATACCGGAAGATGTCAAGATGCGTTGCGATTTAGCGCAGTTTTTGTATCATAAAGTGATAGACGTCTTGAGTTATGACTCGAATAATTTTACATATTAAAATTCACGCTTTTTTATTTATTCTACCGCTTCCATGCGAAGATTGAAATAGGATGAGATTTTTTGTTGCAGAGAAACACGATTGCACTGATAAGATCAAAGGAAATGTATGCTGAATGCATTTCTTGACGTTATTCCATGCTCGAGATTAAATCTAGGGTTAACTTATGATGGAAATAAAGAAATAGTTGGTTTTTAGTTTCTAAAATATTTTAACTTTACTTAAAAAAAGAACAGGAAAAGAGTTGTTAAATGTTACCTCGTTTGTCATTGTGTGCAAAGATTAATCTTTTTCAGTAGGAAGTGAAGTAATTTAAGTTTTGTGAATTATGAAAGGTAAGGAAGGGTAAGGGCAAATCTTTTATCTTATAATTCCTAAATTATCACAAAACAAAACAACTCAAGGTTACTGAGTCATGTCACAATTTATTCTTTTTGGTAATGACATGTTTTTAAACCGACTCTTGTGCGTTTCAAGAGTTTGCACTGATAAAAACAACCACATTCTCTTTGTCGCTGATAAAAATGCGTTTTATTTTAATGTTGTAATCACTATAATTAAAGAGGAAATCTCTGAATTTATGTGACATTTTTTATTACACCAGTGTGAAGTTGTAATTTGCATTATTTTGTCTTTTAAGGTCAACAAGTGGACCATAAATCGCGTACACCCACATGGCTATATTGAAGACATGGGTTGTTAAGACAAGGATCTTGTTTTTGTCATGGGAAAGAGTGGATGAAGGTATGTAAATGACATATGTATGAAAGTGTAATGTCAAATACAAAATAAGGATTTTCATTGCATTTTTATCTTAATACTTGTACATGTTGTTTGAGATGAAAAATTAATTGAGCCAATTTGTGATGTTCAGTAAATCATTGACACAATTAGTGTTATTGGAATATTGGGAGTAATATTGAAAGTGCTGGTTTTATCAGTTAAATGGTCTGAGTTAATCCTCACTACAGAATCAACAGTCATTTGAAGTTGACCAATGTCAATAGATTAAATTTTAATTAAATATTAATATAGGGAATTTGGTGGTTTGAAAGTACTAATTGGAAGTTAATCGGATAAAGAGATTAAACTTCTTATAAAGGGTGTCCCAAAAGTCTCTTACATCTCAAATATCTAGTGAACGATCAGTTACACTTAGGAAAATGGTGTCTTAGGGGTTTATGATTAATGTGGGGGTGGGCTATCTAATGTTGACCTTGTCTTTGACCTTAAAGGTTATTTTTGTGGTTATTCAATTTGTATCTTTTAAACCGTAAAAGAGAAATGTTGTAATAATTGCTCTTAAGTCTATTTGATTCTTGGGTATTGAAACAAAGACGTGCTGTCTTTTCTTTTCTATTAATAGTCGACAGGAAGAAGAAAGGTATGTGGTTTTGGTTTAATACTGGTTGGTTTATGATGGGAAGAGGAAACTCCCAACCTAAGGCGCACGGTAATTAAACTCGACGAGGAAAGAAAAGTGCATTTTGCCGATCATACACATTCATGAGATAGTTTTCACCTGATTGAATCATGCAGCGATTCAATTTCACTTTTGAGATGTTTACTGAAGCAAAAAACGTGTTGAAACGAGAACCTTTTCGTATACCACTTCAGGTTTCGTTAATTAAAGGAGACGTCAAAAATTGAAATTCTCCATTTCACAATAACCAGTTAACCACACACATATTTGCTTCCTGCTTTTTTCTCTCTATGATGGAAAATTTAAATTACGACTTTGAATTTAATTAGTTACCGTAACGTAAAGAAAGAAAAAAAAAAAAAAAAAAAAAAAACTAATTTTAAAAGGAAATTGAGACCTAACTGTGAAACGATTAAATTTATTATTAATATCCAATTTGGGTTTTCTGTAAACATCGATTAGAAGTAATATTCGATATTGATCGTAAAGGAAAATGACTTAGTTAGAACGGCACAGTGTTTAAAAGTTAATAAGCAGAAAGAAAGAGACGAATCAGTGCAAAATTTCCAACATGGGAAAAAAGACTTCTTTGAAATCAATTCTGTAATGTGATCTAAATTATTTAAATTTTGCCATTCTTTAATTTAAAGACCCATTTGTTGCCTACTTAGAATCGTTGTGTCTTTGGAAGGTGTTGTCTCATTAGAGACTCCTCGCTCTTTGAAGGTCTCAATTTCCTCATCCATGGAGTTAAGACGCAATTACAGTGGAACCCGCGCGTAACGTAACCCCATTATAACGTCAAAAAAGCTTAGTTCCCAGACATACAAGTTGTGTATTAATTTACTCGGTTATAACGTAAACCCTGTTGTAATGTAACAAATTGTTGGGTACCTTCAGTTACGTTATAAACGGGTTTCACTGTAGGTAAAGAACACAAAACATTGAAGCGTTCTAACTAAGCCTATTCCCTTTAATATTTTCTAATGTTTTGTATGGTGGGAAAGACTCGATAACAAAGAGATTATTACACTATTGTGTTAATCGAGTCGTATGGAATACGTTTGTCGCCCAAGGCAGGGCATGGAGTCGAGGTTGAAGGTCTATCCCATGAGTTGTTAGGCTTACACTGTGCTTTGAAGATGAGTCGACGACCGACTGGGTTTTTCCTTCCAGCACATCCTGGACGAAATTGTGTTTTTTTTTTTTTTAAATGATAATAATCCACAAGAAAAAAAAAAATAGATTCATTTTCAATTTCTTGATAGAATTGATCATTTGGTAATTTTCTTTTCCTCAAGTCAGTTCATTTACCTTCTCTCCTCTCACACTTCCTCAGGCATGGCGAACAAATTCTTTAATGACATGTCTGCTAAATCTGATTCCTCTTCCCAAAGTAAAAGAGAAAAAGCCTAAAACTGCTTTTTTTAGATTTAAAAAAAAAAATTATCAACTACTTCCTTGTTATCTTTTTTGTTTCTGTTAATGAAAGTAAAAGGATTAAAAATAGGAGTTCGCGTCAAAGAGCAAAAAAAATAATTTTTTTTTTGCATAGTTTTCGCTTTATAGTTTTCTTAGGCCACAAGACGGAAAAAAAGAGTGCAGTGGCCTTTGGTTGTGTAGCCATAATTGTTGCGCTCATGAATCTCTCCTATGGCGAATATCATCGTTTGATGTCACTCTAAAACACGCCCACTGTAAGATGAGTCTGATAAAACACCTGCGGCTTTGAATTTTAACTTTAAAGCCATGTGATTGTAGTTTATAACCGGGGACTTGTAATGGATGATCTTAAAAGTAAATAAATAAAAAAAGTGAAACTTACATTAAGGTGCAAAATAAGGTTAAGTTTTGTTTTCAATCATTTTTTTATTATTATTATTTATTGTCATAAGGTTGAATGGGCATTTAGGTTGAGAAAGTTGGCGTTGTATATTTTTATAACGTTAAATAAATAATACACTAATAAATAATGCAGGGAAATGTTTTTGAAGTTTTAAAAAAATTGTTGTTGGTGCCATCTGTGGTTGAAAAATAAAAACAGTAATTATTTTTGTTTTTGTTTCCAGATGGCAGCACTCGATGTTTAGCTTGCCTTTAATGTGGATTTATAAATGTTATGGTTACATACTGGGAAAATTGAATTGTGTGAGTGATGACAGTGTAATTAATAATAGAAGTGGTAAAATTGTTTTCAATGCAACAGATGCCTTTGAAAACCACAACATGGCTTTAATTAACAACTTTTGGGGAAACCATTTGTTTCGTAAATGACTGAACAGATTATTTAATATTAAAGACTTCTAGAAAAGGTCTTTAGTTCAAGGTTGAGACTTTATTTCTGGCCGCCTGGTGTCTGGAAACTGAATTGATGTATTAAATCAGAGTGCAAATGGCACATTATTCCAACGTTGTGTCATTTGTTTAATTAGTTCTGCTTTAATACTTGCACTTTAATGGGGCTCATTTTCAGTAGAGAGAGACACTTAAATCACAATAAACTTTTGAATTGCTACAATGTCGTGGAACGACTCGAAGAAATTGGAGGGTTTCAGCACAGTACTTTAATGTATTGATTTCCTGTAAACTTGTTACTAATATTTTTCTAGAAAATTTTTTTTAATGTCAGCTTCGGTTTAATGTCACATAGTTTTGGAGAGAAAACTAATGGGAAGTGCTTAGTTTGTGAACCATACGTACATTCTGTTATTTCTAACATTGTACAGTTTTTACGACGTTTTAGTATCTTAGAATATGATTTATGCTCTTGGCCTTTTGTAGAAAATGTGATTTGAAAAGTAAAGTCTTAGTTTTTTATAATATAACTAAAATGAAGTTCGTAATATAAATATCGAATTTTTTTGGTGAAGTATTGAAGAAATTTTCTTTTGCTTTAATCTACTGTATAACTGGATTTTTAAAAAATAATAATGGGATTTGCGCAGCTGTCTTTTTTTTTTTTTTTTTTTTTTCATCCAACTAAAAGGATTTTGCCAATTTTTTTCTTTTAAATTATGTGCTTTTATTAGAACGTCAAATTTAGATTAGAATAAATCATTCACAGCAAAGTTAAACAAAAAAAAAAAAATCTCATTATTTTTTGTGTGATTATTAATAAATAAGTTTATTTTCTTGGAATGTGTGAACAAAAAAAATACATTTTTTGGTTGAAATAAGTTAATACATTTTGACCAGTTTTCTTTGGGCTTGCAATTAAAATATAAAGAAGTGCAATTGTCTTGAGAAAAGTGAAGAAACTTAGAGATAAATAACATGTTGTAGATTGTACAAGAACAAGTAGTTGCAGCTTCCTTTATATAATTATAAACATTTCCTTAACGCAGTAATAATAAATAATTACAAAGGAAGCTTTTTAAGTAAACTTTACACAAAATCTCATGCAACACCTGGCGACAAAATATCAAATCAAAAATAATGTAATCTATTTAAGGACATATATTGAGCTTGCACCGATGTTTTGGCACATCTGTGACTTTTTTAGAGTATAAAACGCATCAGTTTTACATTTCATTTTTTCATTTCATCTTCATCTTTCTCCATCACATAATAAAATAATAAACCAAAGATAAAATAACAATAAAAAACAACCCCATCTTGAACTTGCTCAACACAGAACTTGACCCAGCACTATCAGCATTCCCTGCATTCTGACCTTCATTATACACGAAATTACTATTGACATCATTTCCCAAAACATCATTCACATCATCACTTATGGCTACATCCGCACACGCCCTGAAAGTCTCCTGCGGTCCACAACCCACTTTTCCCACCCCATCTTTGCACGTCCCCCAGTTATTCCCTGCAGTATAAGTCCACTGTAACACGCACCTCTTGCAGCTGAGTCCTTTGGGCAACGCCAATTTGACTGGGAATTTGGCATTCTTCGAGTTGGGCAGAAAGTACCTATAACCAGACGCATCGGCCAAAGCCAGGGGATATCTATTCATGCACTCGTCGTCCACTGGGTGCTGCTTCGAGAGTGGACACAGCTTGAATTCGAAGTAGCCGTTGTGGTTCGCAGTTACGTCCACAACGACGTGGATTATTTGCCCCGGCTTGTATCTTCTCACGATAATCCCTCTTCCGTATTTCCCGCCGTCTTCGTTCGGCCTCGGAGTTGAGACGTCCCAAGGGTCTCCGCAAACGCCGCATTTGCCCCCGTTGCTGGTCTGTCGGCTAAGACCCCCGCAGTAGAGTTCGTGGTCGTTGTAGTTTGTGGGGTTGTCGAACCCGAAGCGCCACATGGTGGATCTGGACGGCGGGTCCTCGAGACGGCCATGACTAGTGACGATGTCCAGTTGGAGAAGTAGGAGGAGGGCTGTGGCTAGATGGCAAAGTGCCATGAGGGAACTGTCTCTGGAAAGAAATTTATTTATTATTATTATTAAAGAGTATACCGTTGCTTGGTGGTGACCTTCGGTCAGTGGAGTATGTATTTCTAAACATTCGCACACTTGAATGACCTAGGTCGAATTGCTTTGTTTTCTTAATAAGGATAATTTCTATGTTAGTGAAATAAGGTTGAATAATAATGAATTCAAGGTTATGTTAGAATTTTTTTGGAATTCTCCTTGCAGCTGTAAATAAACAGTATTTTCAAGCATGACGGAATGACAATTCATCAAATTACCGTATATCCTAAAATCGACCTCACTACTGATCGACCGAGAAATTGCATTATAAAATGCAATAGGTGAAGTGAAGATTAGATTAAAACTTGTTTTTAACGAAAATTCATAAAATAAAATTGTACAATATTTAAAAATCAAATTTATATTTGAGTTAGTAGAATATTTCATCTAATAAAAAAAGATTTTTTCTCCTTAAAACTAGAGAACGCTGTACAATATGTATCTTTTCCGAATGCCCTTGGCATATCTTTTTGTATTGGTTTTCCACGAACAGTGAAAAGATAAGGGAATTGTAGGATGATTCTCGTGTAACCGAAGAAGGATGTTAGTGAAGAACTAAAATCAAGTCGTAAGCTTATCAACGTGCAATCTTTTCAAGGAGAAGTTCTTAGTGGTGGAAACTTGCGTTCCCTTAGATGGACTATTGGTGATGCAAACTTTGTGCTTTGATCTTATCCTATTGATTTCTACTTACGTTTGGCTGGATGCAGTCCCGGAAATGAACTGTAAAGAAAGAAGTTTTAATATTTCCTTCACTGACAGAAAATGAATAAAAAATTGAACTTTTTAGTGAGTCGAGGGATTTAGGTCATGTTAAGGAAAGCTGATTAAAAAGTAAAGGTAGGAAAGAAATTAATTGTTTGGTGAGAAGTGTGTTGTGTCAGTTAGAATGTATGTCATTCATTTAATATAATAATTGAATTTTGTTTAGTAAATTAAATTGGTTCAAGAGGTCAGCACAAGAGGTCAAGTTAGCTTTTAAAAAGATTTGATTAAAGTTGAAAAGTTGGAACTTGGAACATAATTTCAACTTACCTTTGTTTTCTGAGATTGAGAAAAGTAGTTTGGTGGTAACAAGTGTTGAGTGCAAACAATTGCCACTCCTAAACAACACTCAATGTCAGCTGCAGTGAGTAATACACAGTCAACGATATAAGGAGTTGAGTATTTCAGGAATGGCTGGTGTGGTATTGGCTTGGTTCACTTGAACACTGAGGTGTGTAACAAGATTGTGTGAGAAATTATTGTTCCAGTCCTTCTTCATGAGAAGTGGGGAAAAAAAGAAAACAGGTTTGAGCCAATGGGCTCTTTACTGAGAGGGTTGGTGAACTGTGCCATGACCTTAAGAACTTTCCAACTGGTGGCTTCTTTTTGATGTTTAAAGGTAAAGGAAATCAAGGTTAGCATCCTGTTATGTTTATTCTTATTTCCCACCATGGTGAGTCATAGTCATATGGTTTGGGAATTTATGTGGAATAAAGGAAATTCATTGAGAAATTAAATGTTAAAATGTTTACTATTTGAAATTAATATTATTAGATGCATAATTTAGAATGTTATTGTAGTTGAAAAATGTGCTTTGAATATGACAATCAAAAGAAAAGTTTGTATACTGTACCTAACAAATACGCAAGATCGATAAATTGTTGAATTCAAAATCTGTTGGTGGAATACAAAGGAATTTTCTTGTGATGGATACGTGGAAAAACAAATATGTTGATTAAAATTTAATGATGAATTGTATTATTGATAAATTAAATTAAATTTTTAACATATTTGTTTATGTTGTTAAGAATTTTAAATGTTATTTAACATTAACCTTCATTTCCAGCATTTATTTACTGCTTGGGGTAAAAATGATTAATTTAGTCGCACATCAAAGTAATAGGGGAAAACAATAGCGGCAATCAATATCTTGGTTTATTAACTTTTTGTGGTTTTAAAAAAAAAATTTTTAATAGAAAAATTTAAACAAAAATAATTTTATTAAAATAACAAACACTTAATTAACCAGGATAGTGAATGCTACTAATATAAAAATATTCAACAAAATTAAAAACAAAGTTGAAGAGACTTGTAAACTTTAATTTACATCAGAAAAGAAAAAAATTGCCATTTTTTTTTTTTTATTTTTTTTTTTTTAGTTTACTCTTTTGTCACACCAAAAAAAAAATTAGCTCACACTTGATTATTCCTAGCCGTTGTTATTACCCTTAATTCTCAAGAGAACTGAGATTGATGAAAGTCGGTTTGTGTAGGAGAACGCCAAACAGGTTGCCATGGTTACCAGTATCATTACTTTGCACATGCGGATCAACACCTCAAATAAATGTAACGGGTGGAATTTAAAATTAGGCGTTTTATTTGATTTGGGACTTAGCATAAACAGTACTTAATCAACAACAATTTCACTTGCCTTTCTCTACTTTTACTTTAATATGCAGATGTAATAAAAGGTGGTATTATTCGCAGATATGAAAATTTAATACGGTTTCTTGCAGACATACAAATAAATTTTAAAGTGCTTTGTAAATTGACTGAGGGTATGTGAGAAATTGAAAAAAAACTATACTTTTTTTTGTCAAACTTCTGACAGATGAAGTTTCTTGAGTTTTTGTCACATTGAGCTATTTGAAAATGTTCCAACGCGGGAGTAAGTTTGGGTTTGAGAAATAAATTGCTCTAAATTGCATTGAAATATGCATTCGTGAAAGCGTCACGTAATGGCGAACAAGCTGAAAGCATGACTAGTTACATTTCATATAAATAACAACTAATTAAGGTTGAATTTGTAAGAGACTTATTTGCATATTTTACTACATTTTATCTGACTTTTATATTATCTTACGAAAATGCCGTTCTTCGAGTAACTTTATATTTATTGTCAAGAACAACTTTGTTTTGATATCTGGTTACTGTTATGCTCTTGAGTTAAAGGTCAATTTAAGACAAAACCGTTGTTTCAAGTAAAATTGATGGAATTGTTGATATAAAAAGCCTTTGTGTTTACAATAGATAAATTCATTGATTTTTATTATCACTTCTTTTGTTTAGTTTAAAAAAACGATTTTAATTATTTATTCTAAAGTATCAAGCCATTGTATACATAATAAAAGCAGTTTCTCAAACATTTAATGGAGGTTAATGCAAACACACAAAGTGCTTTAAGTTGTAGTGTGTGTGAATTCATCTTTTATACATCGTTTTGAAAACTGCTACACAAATATTTGTTTCTTATCTTGGTAGATGTTTCGTCTTGAGTTATGACAAACAAGTTGGCCAAATCTCAAACTCATTTAAGCTTTAAAGTTTAAATATGGTATTGATTTTGTCACAGTAGTTCTCCAAAGCATCAAAACTATTTTCAACAAGAAATATGTTTGAAGGATGTTTTTTAATACATATTCTTGAATATAAAAGTGATTTTGAGCGAGCGTGCAATTTTTATTTACTTTTTTTTTCTCACCCGTGAATTTTAAACTAAAAAATATTATTGAGAAAAAGTTTTTAACCCCTGGCATTTCACAATTGATTTAAAAAAAAACATTGCGCTTTAAATCTAAATTGGATATCGAGAATTTCATTTGGAAGAATATATAATAAGATTGAGTTGATGATTTGTTTTCGGCTACTCAAATCATCGCTTCGCTTTTCGTAGTAGTGTTTTGAATAATAAAACTGAAAAACTTGTTGCCAATTTTGTTTTGAAGTCAATTGACAATTTCTCGTTTTTGAAATCAACATCTTTAAAGTCTGGAAAGCAAATTGCAGGTGTTTTCTTCCAATTTTCTTCTTCAAAGCACCAACTTTACATCTTATTTTCTATTCATGTAAGCCTTTCAGGCGAGTGGTCGCATTTGGTCTCATATACAGAGGTCTCATACTGTATGTAGAGGTGTGAAACAACAGGAAATTTGCCTTGGAAACATTTACCTTTATGATTGGAGTTAAGTGAGACTGCAAAGTGGATAAACAGTATGAAAATAACAGTAGCATCAAGTGCAGATGGCTCGTTACTTTGAATAACATCATATTTTTGTTTTTCAAACATACAGTAAAAGCAAAAAGTAAAAATAAAACAATATTCTTAACTTGTTTACTTGAAAGTTTGTAATACAAGCTTAAGTCAACAAACGCTTTTCTTTCAGCAACTTTTCAATTTGGATTAAAAATTCAAGGAGTTGTAGGTTTATTGTGAAGGTTGGATAACTTTTCCAACTTTTGGTCGGTTTCACTTTTTTATAATTGCTATGACAACATTGCTACAGAATAATAACAACAAAGTAATGCATGTTCATCAGGTAAAAAAAAAACATTATTGGAGTCGAGTTAAAGTTGAAACTGTTGATCTACACACACAAATTTCCCAAAAGCAACATTTTTCATCTAATAAACACAAGTTAATTTGTTGATATTATTCGGTAGTGTATACACCACTAAGTGTTACCAAGAAAATTGGGTGTGTTTGTTAGTACAAAGTAAGAAGTGGTCTCATTTTTAAAGCAAAAGTTAGAAAATCTGGCCTAATGTAAAGAGACTTCATGCAACAAATTTGCAACAATGTTTGCAAGATCGAAGCGAACGAAGGTGGTGCATCCTTTTTCTTCGCGTGTTGCGTCGCATCAATGTAAACCAGACTAATACGCACCAGACTATTCACAAAATACATCATGCTTTGCGGTTTTGAGATGTTAGAGATGCAAAGTTGCGGCTGAGGTTTTTGCCATCTAATGGAATTAACGTTCGTAGTTTATTTAGGCTGCATCCTCTCTAATCCCTGATGGGTAAACAGTTCAAAAGTTCTCTATACACGAAGTTAGTGCTTCTAAACGATTAGAAGTTTAAAATTTAAAAAAGGAGGTTTCCACATCAACTTTTTTTGTTATTATAAAAAAAATAATTAAATGCCACTCGCTCGTGTCAGTTTTTTCTTACTGAGGTGCCGAGAAACAAATTATTAATTTCAGCGGTCTTATTTTGGCAGCGATTAGCACTCACTTTTTAAGTAACTAGGTAGAGTTTTAAAGCACTTTAAATTATTGTAAGCGTCTAAATGGAAAAAATACAATTTTTGTGAAGTAAATGGGGAAAGTCATTATTTTGACCAAAGTGTCAACTTCAGCAGTTTTGGATTGTTTTTCTGAAATGGTGTATGTTTTTGACGGACCCGATATTAAACTGTTCGCATAAGAAATTGCGAGTTCTACCAATGTTATTTCAAGGAATTCTATTGTAAGAGAAACTAAATTAATTATTAAGCAAGATAAATCCACACTATAAATATTTAAATTTAAAATCTGCTTAGAAAATTATAAAAATTAAAGTTGTTGTGATTTTACACTATATTTTAATTGTGACTCATGAGTTTTAATAATTAAACATTTTCCCTCGCAATTTTCTAAACGCATTTTTCTAAACGGTCCATAGGTTAAAGCAAAATTCGATTTATGCAAGCCTCTGGTGTATTACTGTAAAACCTAAAATACTGAAGATACTTTGATGTTGTCGGATTTGGCATTTGAAAACTACCTGCAGCATACTTCTCACTACGAGTATTTTCAATGTCAACTTTCCACAGCATAAAGAAACTAAAATTAGATTAAACTTTTTTTCACACATGTTAAACAAATTCGTTTTGACAACGAAAGAAGAGGCAACGAAATGCTTAACATTAATTACAAAACGTGCAAGAAAACCTGGAACATAATTTAATTTCAACCACTTAATGACTATTTTATCACAACTGAATCACAAATCACAAATAACAAACCCAGTAACGATTCGCTAACAGAACGTTACTCGTAAAATAATTCCATTAACCTCGAGCGAGTTGTCACCCCGCATTGCAGTCGCACAAACACGCCGCGAGGCGGAGCGGTGTTGACAGTGTGTAACCAGATGCTGGCGGGATGCGCGCACAATCTGATGCATGTGCACTCACACACACGCATCAAGCATTCGCTCATCGCTGCCACATGACATTAAGTGAAACGGGATGAACGCAGGCACGAACTGTCTCTTTTTACTCGCGTTCCTAGCGGTGAGGACGAGTGGTGAAGAATACCTCATGGGTTACATCACTGGTTCTGAAAGACGACCCAACGAACTCGAGTACTCCCGACCAGGTCTTTCGGTGAGCGGAGCGATTTCCTTGGCCGTCGACGAAGTGAACGAGAAGCATCCGATCCGTAACGGGAATTCGCTAGCGTTCGTTGTCGCAGAGACGTACGGAGAAGAGGCGCAGAGCATTCTCAACACGGCGACTTTGTGGACCCAGAATGTGTCTGTTTACATCGGGCCGCAAGAGACGTGCGTTCATGAGGCGCGGATGGCAGCTGCGTTTAATTTACCAATGATTTCTTATGTAAGTTAGTTCTGTCAGTTTTGGGTTTTGGGTTTGTCTTATCTCTAGAGCTAAACTGAATTTATTCTCCCTTTGGGAGAATCACGTGGGTCATTTGGGGTTTGGGGAGATAAAAATTTCGTTTGAGTTCTTTCTTAACTTTTTTTATCTTGTCTGAATGAGTGTGTGGATTTAGCTGATAAGGGTTTGAATCTGTTATTTTGACTAGAGTTTAACTTACTACTACATTGTTTTGTAGATGAAAAGCGGAGTTTTCATTTAATTCCTTACATTCGAATGCTTTCCTGCTACGCTCAAGTGCTTTGCTGGCGAGTATCGAAATTAAAAAGTTGTTGTAGTAAAAAATACACTATTTTTTATAACGTTATCTACAAATTTAAGAGCTTCCAGCTATTTTTCATGCTTTACTATGATGGGTAATTCAATATTTAAAACTAAAATTTAATTTAAAACTTCTCAACAAAATACATCAATAAGAGCGTAAATTGCCGGTCACTTAAAAGTGCATTTTTTTAACAAGATTATTTTTCTTTTTTAATTTTATTCTACAAACTTTTACATTAAATTACATTTCTTAACAAACTTATACAATCTTATATATAATACACACAGAAAGTGTTTTTTTTCTTCTGTGACCTAAATTCTCTATAGGCAATCAAGCTATGATTTCCTATTTTCTGAAATGACCAAAATTTTGCTCCAATTTTCCGCATTGATGATTTCGACAGATCAATTTTCTCGAAGACAAACTTAGACTTCGGCTTGAGTACATTAGTTGTGGTTGGATTTAATATTTTTCATAAGCAACTAAACTACCGGCTTTTCCTCATCACTGGTTAGATGAAGGTAGTTCTCCGGTTAATCGCGCCGTAGATCTTAATGGGGTATTAAAGATGGGATAACCACACAAATGTTTTATACTTCTAATTTAAGTCTTCCTTGGGGGTCATGAAATAGTCGGTAATGAAGAGGAAAATGAGTGGGTTCAACATTAAAAGGCGTGTCGATTCCCAAATCTATTCTTGTGCTTGGTAATGTATTTTATTGAAGAGCAACACGAGATTAAGTACTGTTATCAAGGTGAAAGTGGTAGTAAGGAATAATTAAGTTGTCAAATTGTGTCTGTAATTACTCTTTAAAATTAATTGAAATTTGAGTTTTAAAGATGCAAATAAATTAAAATATTTTTTTTCTTTTATACAGTGGAACTCGTTTATAATGTTTTTTAAGGATTGAGAACGATGTTATAACCAAGTTTAAACTACATCAGAGTATCGCTTATAACATAATTTTTATGTTATAAGCGGATACTCGAATATAGTGTAAACTCGGTTATAACGTGTAAAGATTCTAGAAGGAACATAAATGATCTTAAGAAAATGCTTTACCATATGTTGTTAATTAATTGTATAAACTGTAATAAAATCATCAAATGTTTTAAAAATCAATATATTTTTTGTAAATTTCAGCTGTAAAAGGGTAAAATTCATACTGCGGACCTTAGAAACGTTACATTATAGGCGAGTTTCCACTATAAACGTTTACGTTACATGCGAATTTTTTTATATAGCTAGAAGGTGGTTTCTGCTGGAGGAAAAAAATAGTTACATTATAACAGGGCTTATGCTATAAGCGAGTACGTTACTCGTGAGTTCCACTGTATTTCATTCCTAATTTCACATTCTTTAAATTACGGTATGTTTTTTTTTTTTTTTTTTTTTTTGGCATAAAGAATTTATTCATGTTTTTAAAGTAAAACAAAAACAAATGTTGGAATTTCATGCTCAGAAGACGGAAATAATATTAACGATGTAAATTTTTGTTTCTAGCTTTTTGAAGCTATGGAATGAACTCTGCAGTGAAGTTTAGGGGTTGTTAAACATTTATAAAGTCTAAACTAATTGGAAAAATGTAGAAATTCAGTTCAGTGATCTGGTGATTGCCTTGTACATAATTTAGCACTTAACCTAAGATGTAAGTTTGAAGTGTGAGGTTTTTTTTTTCTTTAGATACTTACCTTGGTAGTTTTATTTGTTTTTGATGTGGGAAAGACGCTCCAAATTGGATAAGATCCTCATGGCGGTATTGTATTAAAGTGGTCAGCGATGCTGGTTGTTTATCAGTAACGGGAAGCAGCGAGAAAATAGAGCAGCAGTTATGTAACGAGGTGATGCTGGTGAGATCAACTTTTATTTAAATTTAGGCCTAATGAGTTGAGAGTAGTTTTAGAATTCAATGTTTTGACCTTGAAAGAAATTTGACGAACTTGTTAATTTAAAATGCACTTAGAATCGTGGAAATTTGATTTAAATCCAGTCGCAAAGCGAACCGTGATATCTCATTTCATCAAAGAGAAGAAATCTGATATTCACTTGATTGCCTTGACAATACCTATGAGCTATGGCTTACGGTAGAAATTAGTAGATTGTGAAATTTCTCAAGGGGTTGCAGCATAATTGATCTTAAAAGGAAATTTAAGGAGTTTAAAAGCTTTTCCGAATATCGATACTGAGGTTTTTTTTCCCATCCTCCTGTGATTTATTCAAGCGGAAAGGATTTGTCCTGTGGCTCTGATTAGATTTAGTGCATATGAAGGGGAAGTATTTCATTCGTGGTACACTCAATTGCAGTTATAAAAGTGAAAGTGATGATTTACTGTAAATTAGATTTTGGAGTGGGTAATGGGAAAAGAAGAGTGGTGATAAGTGCATCATGGGATGTAGAATGGATGAAAAGTGCACTGTCAGGTCGACAGTCGTAATCTGATTTTCAGCAGTCGATCATTTCATTTTCGTGTGTAGCTGTTGCTTTGTACAAATGACAACGCGTTGAAATATATTTTTTGGCCAATATTGACATTTTTTCTTTACAAATGGCAGAAATATTTTATTTTTTGAAAGCAACTGTAAGTGTCTATTTAAACAGCTTTAAATTCGGTGCTGCAGATTTGACATTTTCTGAATAGTTTCCGAAGGCATTTTCCCCTTAAGATTTAAGAGACATATCATATGGTAACTGAAGCGTTTTAACACTAAATTAAAATATAGCGGAGACCAATCAAAAAACTCGCTGTTATTTACAATTTAGTGATTTTATCAACATGACGCACTTTGACACACTTTGCCACTGTATAACTTCAGCAGTCGAGTTCGGGTCATTTTCTGAACTATATTTCAATTTCAGGCTTATACAGTCAACTCCCTCATATCCGGCCACCTCTCTTATCCGGACCCAAACCGTTTCAATGTCGCACTATACTAATTACTTCCTCTTATCCGGCCACCTCCCATAACCGGCCACCGACCACTGGATGGTGGCCGCAGAATAGAAAAACCTCTCTCAAATCCGGGCAAACTGTTATTTTTCGTGTGGCGGGCGCCATTTTTACAATTGCGATTTATACGATTATTTCGAAGATAATGTGATAAAAGGAAACTGGAACATCTCGTGCGACCAACTTAAGGGCCTCAAGCGAGGTTCCAGTGCAGGTATTCCACCCCTTAAGACGCGACGCCATCCCCATTTTATTTCATACAGTTTCCACACAGTTTTGGAAACTTTAAAAACTCTTTGGAAATTCATTGAAGCTGTTCTGAAACCCCTCTGTCTTGGGAACTGTAACGGCGACGTTCGGAAACACTTCGGAAGCTGTACTTGTTTTTGACTAGTCGGAAGCTGTAACGGATTTGTTCAGAAACGGTTCTAATTCGAAGCTGTTCAGAAACTTGTTTGTAAACTTCCAAATTGTTTCTAAGTTTTCAAACTGTGTGGAAACTGTATGGAATGAAATGGGGGTGGCGTCGCGTCTTAAGGGGTGCAATACCTGCACTGAAACCGCGCTTGAGGTC
>JAQFZP010000319.1:0-41019 GCA_034695745.1 Geophilus truncorum | reverse complement strand
ACCTCGAGCGATGATCACTTCCTGTTTCCTGTTCGACGCTTGTATTGCGGTAGGCTTGAAATTTATAAATCTATGCCACAGCATTTATTTGAGTTATTTCGTGCTTTAGTAGTGGCCATAGGTGAATTTACTAGCTTATTTAGTTAACAGTTTATGTTTTTATTGATCTTTTAATTGATATTTTATTTTAACCGACAGAAATCGAATAGGTGGTATCACGTGACGTAGAGTAGCCAATCAAAGAACGAGAAAATTGAAACTGAAAAGGAGTTCCCGCAAATTTGGAAGTTTGTTGTAGACTGTCAACTGTCAACTGTCAGCTTGACAATACTGTCTTGATTTTTAATCGTTTGGATCTGTGCAAAATGAAAGATGAGAGTGAGGAAACCGCGTTCTGTCCGCGTCAGTATCAGGTACTGTCAAAAATGGCCGATAAAAGTTAATTTCCAATAGTGGGATAAACGATGTAACGACATCTTAAATCACTTTTATTTTCAAGTGCTTAGCATTACGCGAGATTAAAATTTTAAACTATATAATTTCATACCATGTTTTATTGATTGTAATTGTTTGTTTAGTGCACTTTTAATAAGATTAGTCAAATCAGAGAACAAAGACATTTTTATTATGTGCTCAAATGGCTAGAAATTTGCTTCAACACAATATTTGTGATTTATACTATTATGGTAGAGGTTATTTTGTTTAATATTATCTATAGTCCCATTGAAAACGTCGAGCTAGTGAATGTAGAGAGCAGCACAGAGTGATATTTTAGAATTTGGCGTTATTGTTTCATTAATTAATTTAATAAAGTTAAGATTACTCTTTAATTTTATTTTTATATATTATATTATATTATATTTAATTTTTAGGTTGAACTACTTGAAAAAGCAAACCAGAAAAATATAATCGTTTGTCTTGGAACTGGCTCTGGCAAAACCTTTATTGCCGTGATGCTCATCAGAGATATGATGCACTCCATTATGACACCGTTGGAATATGGTGGAAAGCGAACATTTTTCCTTACAAAAACAGGTTACATTTAATTATTTTATTTTTAAATTTTTATATTAAACATTTGGATTTTTAAATTTAGTCCCACTGGTAGCTCAGCAAGCGTCAGTCATCCGACAACACATCGGGTTGAAAGTGGGACATTACACGGGGTCCATGAACGTCGACACATGGGACAAAAATGTCTGGAAACGAGAGTTTGAGAAAAACCAAGTTTTCGTCATGACCACCCAAATTTTAGTCAATATTCTCAACATGTCTTTTATAAAGCTATCGCAGATCAATTTGCTCATCTTCGACGAATGTCATCACGCGGTGGGAGGAGAACCAATAGTGCAAGTGATGAAGCACTTCGCAAATTGCCATGAAGAAGACAGACCCAAAGTTTTAGGTCTCACTGCATCGGTATTGAACAGCAAGTGCAAACCGAGTCAAATCGAGCAGAAGATAAGAAGATTAGAAGTAACTTTGAACTCTGTCATCGAAACTCCGACCGACACTGCCATGGCGCTGCATTACTCGACCAAACCGAAAGAAACATTCGTCTGCTGCAACGAATTGACCAACTACGAAACGCTGAAATGCGGATTACTGGCAGCAATCAACTCGGAATTAGATAAACTGTCGACTGCACCCTCTGAAAAATATTTACAAAAAATCTCCATGACCTGCGGAGGTTGTGACGATTTGGATGAGGAAGAAGATTTAGACGATGATTTTTATGACGAGGACGAATTAAGGCACATCGTCGGTCCCGTTATGAAGTTAAGTCAGTTGTTGAAAGATCTCTCCTTTTCCGTGAAGGAGTTAGGGTTGTGGTGTACGTCGATAATCGCAAAGCAAATGGTCATCGAGTTGGAGAAGATGGAGGACGACGTCCAAGAGAAAACCTTGAACTACTATCACAGCGTTAAGGGATTTATTCAAAATCTTGTAGTCAAATTCGATGACTATTTTCTAACTTACAGCGAAGGAGAATACGATTCAATGAAAAAGTTTTCTTCGCCCAAGATATTACGCCTATTAGAAACCCTGTCAAACTACAAACCGGTTAATGTGCAGCTTAATCGTGAGCAAGACTGGTTGAGAGACGTGTCGTCAAACAACCCGGAACCGGAAGTCATGAAGAATTTCGATACTTCCTGTCAGAAATCGGACGATTTTAAAGCCATAATATTTGTTGAACGTCGGTGCACTGCTTGGGTTATTAATAAATTTCTGCACCAATTGAATGAATGTACGCATGATTTTGATTTCATTACTTCGGAATTTGTCATGGGTCATGGTGCAGATTCATCAAAAGTGAATTACACGCAGATGAAATCCAGCAAACAGGCAGAGAAAATACACAAGTTTCGAACGAACGAGTGTAATGTCCTCGTTGCAACCAGAGTAGTCGAAGAGGGAATGGACATTCCCACTTGTAATCTTGTAATTCGATTCGACGAACCCAAAGATTTCCGAGCGTACGTTCAGTCCAAGGGACGAGCACGAGCAGTTGAATCCAGTTACGTCATGTTCGTCATGAATAATGATTATGTCGAGTTGAGCAGAAATGTAGCGATATATCGCAACATTGAACAAGTAAATGAAACATTAATTGTTTTAATTATTTGATTAACTTAAAATTTTTAAAATGTTTCAGACCCTGCAAAAGATTTCTAAAGAAAGATCGCCGCCGACTAATCAAGAAATCGAAAGGTTTTACGATAATGAAATCGACTCTTATTATCCAAAAGGACCAGATGGACCGGTCGTCACAATGCACAGTGCCATTCAATTAGTAAACAGGTGAATTCATTTTGTTTTATAAAGTAAAATAAAAGCTGACCAAAGCTGACGGGAAACATGTTGCTTTTTAGGTATTGTTCTTTGCTTCCGAAGGATAAGTTTACTCGTCTCACACCGCGAGTCAAGTTTCAGAAGGTTGTGGCAAGATGTCAGTCACCAATCGGAAATGTCGATGCAGACCATCCAGATCTGTTTGACGAATTTGACGAGCTTTACTCAAATGTAATTGCTGGTGAAAAATGCGAATTCCGTTGTATTTTGTGGTTGCCCGTGAATTCTACGATACGCTGGGGAATCACGGTGAGTTGTTTATGATTTTTTTTTTAAACATTTTAGGATTTGAAATGATAAATAAAATTTATTATTCTTTATAAACTAATCACCTATTGGGGTTTTACATGGCACGTTTTTTATGTAAACAATGATGGAAACTGAATGAACAGTAAAAATTTATTTGTGGAATTTTTTCGATCAATTTCTCACTCATTTGACTCGAAAATTGATCAGAGGCAACTCTAGTTAGGTGTATTAGGGTTGTTAATTAATTAATATATTCATTTTACTTAATTAAACAACTAAATGTTTGTATTGATATAATTTTCAAAACAGAAAATGATAGAAAAGTATTTAATCGGACAATAATAAAAATTTTACATGTTTAGACTTTTAAGGATACCGTAAGTACCAAAGCACAAAAAAAGAGATTTATTTGGACTTAATTCGTCGGTTATCGGTTAACTTTTAAATTTTTAATTTCCAAGCTTTAAAAAATATTGTAACAAACACGTTACAAGTGCGTGACCCAAAGTTACTTGTTGCTATTGTTGTGTGTATATCTTTTAAAGCCTGCCATTAGTAGACAACTAATAATAGTTACGATTATAATTCACGAATTTAATTTTAGGGTGAAGCATTTAGTACCGTTAGGTTGGCAAAGAAATCTGTCGCGATGAAAGCGTGCGAGCTTCTTTACAAAAACGGTAAGGGTTATAAAAATGCAAAGAGTAATGATAAAAATTAATTATATTTTTTTTTTCTGTAGGGGAATTGAACGATGACTTACTTCCAGCTTGCAAAGATTATTCTCAGTTTACGAATCAATTGGTGTCAGTTGAGGGGGAAGAAGTAGAACGGGGAAGCCCACAAACGGGTTCTTTAAAACGCCGCCAGGTTTACGAAAAGCAGGTTCGCTGAAAACTATTTTTCTGTGAGTTATATTGCAAATGGAAAATAGCATTTTTTTTTTTTTTTTTATTTATTTATTTGAAGGTGGCACAAGCATTTAAAACTTGCCCTTTACCAAACAAGCCATGTTATTTGTACCGTTTCGGAATTAAACTTTCAAAATTGACACGGGAGAAGGTCGGAGATACGTTTTATGACCCACAGAGCTGTTGTCGCAGTTTTGGCATACTTACTAGCCGTCGGTTGCCAGAGGTAAAAATTATCTTACTTACTTTTAAATGTTTGTTTAATTTTATATGCAATTTTGTTATTAGATTCAACCTTTTCCACTTTTCTCGCAACATGGCAAACACTGGGTTAAAATAAGTGCGCTAGATAAAAACGAGCTTGTTTTTGAAGAATCTGAAATGGATAGAATTGCTGCGTTTCATGAAAAGCTTTTTAACGAATTATTGACGATCAATGGGTTTCCCATGGAGTTTAATCTCCTGGTGTCTGAAATGACATTATTCGTTGTTCCGATTGTAAACGGTAAGTAAACGTCAATCTTAGTATTAGAGCAGATGCAGAATGGAAATAGACTCAGACGGTCACAATTTGTTTCTAGTTGGCGATGCGACTGCGAGTAGCTCCCGCTACTTCCCAGATTGGCAATTAATGGACGAGGTAAATCAGATGAAATTCGACAACTTACCTTCGGACCAAGAACGAAGAACATTCAAATACGAAGACGTCAACTTCAAAGACAGCGTTGTTGTACCTTTATATCTTCGGGATCGGGACAGAAACTTTTACATCGTGAAAAACATTACGCACGAAATTAAGCCGCCGCATCGATTTCCGGATGGAAAATTTGAATCGTTCACCGAGTATTATAAAATCAAATACCAAATAAACATTCAACATCTGGACCTGCCATTGCTCTCCGTAAAAATGGTCACCAGCAATGGCATGAACATGCTTCCAGTCAAAGCGGAGAAGACTGGTAAGAAAAAGTCCATGATGATGGGCGGTCTGCGGATAAACGAAGATACATTTCTGGTGCCTGAACTGTGCTCCATTTTACCGTTCGGAGCTACTCAATTTAACCAAGCGATGATGTTACCATCCATCATTTATCGCTTGAATGATCTTCTTTTAGCCCGTCATTTGTTAGATGAAGTTTCCACCAACACACAACTCCTCGATTTGAGTGAAGTTGTTCACAGTCGTTTTTCGCAAGTTGAAAAAAGATGTCGCGACTTGGCAGTTTCGAACGAAAGCAACTGGGAATTGGACTACAAAACTGAATTTGGTTTGAGGTTTTCGACAGCTGTAGCAACACCAGCACCTCACACGATTTTAAGCGCTTTCACAACCCGCGCTGCAAACGATTGTATGGATTTGGAGCGACTGGAGTTTCTAGGGGACTCCTTTTTGAAGTACGCGTCCACTCTTTACCTCTTCAGCGAATTCCCTTCGGCCGACGAGGGAAAATTGACAAGCGGGAGAAGTAAACTCGTTTCTAACTCTCACTTGTACCTCTTGGCGAAAAGAAAAGGGTTGGCGAAGTTGGTCAAGACCGAGATCTTCTCTCCTGTGAGTCAGTGGCTGCCACCAGGGTTTCGTGGAAGGGGAGATTCAGAGGCTAAGCTGGTGGAAGCAAAAGTGCCATTTCACTCGTGGAATTACTTCATCGACTACGACTTAACCGAAATGACCAGCGACCAGATTTGGTCATTGGCTATCAACAGGATGAGCAAAATGTCTGACGGCAAAGGTGACAACGAGACATTGCATCTTGCGAGAGATGAGGAAGTAATCAATTTGGCCGTGAATCAACTCGTTTCTGATAAAAGTGTGGCCGATTCCGTCGAAGCGATTCTCGGAGCTTATTTGCTGTACGCGGGACCCGAAGCTGCTTTGCGTTTCATGTCTTATCTTGGGTTTAAAATATTACCTGCCGAAACCAAATCGTATAATTTCCCGACTACGGCTTTAATCGATCGGCAGAAGAGAATTCCCGAAAAATTACTTACTGGATTGAGCGAGTTTGAAGAGGGAATTGGTTACGTTTTTAATGACAAATCGTTTCTGGTTCAGGCATTTACTCATCCTTCGTATTACAATAACCAAACGACGAATTGTTACCAAAGATTGGAATTTCTTGGAGATGCAATTTTAGGTGAAACCAACAAGTTTTTAATATATTTTGAAATTAGGTTTAATCTTTTTTAATTGTTTTTTCTAGATTATTTAATTACATGGCATCTGTTTGAGGACAAGCGAAGGTTCACTCCTGGAAAATTGACCGACATGAGATCGGCTTTAGTAAACAACGTCACTTTTGCTACATTAGCTGTTAAACACAACTTCAATTACCGTCTGAACGCAAAAAGTCCATCTTTATTTAGCGCTATCACCAGGTTTTTACAAATTGTCGAACGAGATAACACCAATGCTACAGTAAGTTTAATGCACAGTATTTTTTATTTATTATACTTTAACATTTAAATTTTATAGCTTTTGTTCGAAGAGAAGGAATGTTTACATGAAGAGCAAGTTGAAGTGCCCAAAGCACTCGGTGACATATTCGAGTCCGTAGCTGGTGCTATTTATTTAGATAGTGGATGTAGCTTAGATGCAGTGTGGAATGTTTATTTTAAAATGATGGATCCTATTATAAGTACGTTATAACACCATTCGTTTCTAAAGAATGAATTTTTTATCTCGAGGATTTGTGATGTTACAGGAGAATATATTGTCAACACTCCGAAAGCAGTTGTGAGAGAAGTGTACGAAATGTTTCCTGACATTCAATTCGGGTAAAATTTTTAATTTGTTTGTAGCTTTGACTTGATTTTAATTTTGGCGATTAAATGTTTCAGCAAAGCGAAGCAAGAACCTGGGAAAGATGAAGACGACTCAGTGAAATACGCCGTGACCGTTAAATTGGGGTCTAAAACATTTAAGGGTATCGGCAGAAGTGCCAAGCAATCTAAAATCAATGTGGCCAAACTCATTCTTCGACACGTGAAACGGAATCCGAAGAATTTTATAACTCTTGGTGGCGTCTCTAAGCCTCTCACTTTGGATGACATTTTTGAAATGGATGAAATCGAAGTAGAGGAGGAAAATTAGTTACTATTACTTTCTAATGTTAAAATTTTAAGCGTTTTTATATCTTTCTTAATTATCAATGGCGTGCATTGATAAGTGGCTGATGGACTATTTTGTAAATAATTTATCAGCGATACGTTATTTACGCAATAGTCCATCTCTACTTAACAATGCGTTTTCTTGTATTTGAATTTTATTTTATTTATTTATTTTTTTTTTTACTTTACTTTACTTTACTTTACTTTACTTTACTTTACTTTACTTTACTTTACTTTAAAGTTGATTGTATTTTTATTTTGATGAGCAATCTACTTTTAATATACGAACCGTGTTTTAATCCCCCACAGGATCGACCAGATTAGCGAACTGTTAATCCATATAGCAAGTTAACATTTAATTTTAAAAATATATTTCAATTCTTAGTAGCTTCAAACATCAATCAGCGCTTTCACCTTCTATCACAACTCACAAAACGCTCCATCATCGACTGCTTGGCCAAATATTCTCGAGAATTTAGAAGCTTTCACTAAACATTTTATTTGATTATTTTTATCAATTTTATTTTTTAAAAATTTAACGAAATATATTTTTTGATGGGTCATTCAACAGTTGAATGGCCAAATCCATATCAAGTCACAATACTTAGTTGATTTGGTGAACAATGATAAAGTAAACAATACTTGAATAATTTTTTTTAATTTTTTTTTTAATGAATTCATCTTGAAAATCAAAAAAAAAAAAGATGTAATTTGATGAGGAATAAATTGTGGTAAAAAGGTGTGGTCTCTGAATCCGTCGTGTCCACTCTATCGACGGGAAACACTCGCTGGTGTCATACACTACCGGTATAAAATGTTTACAATTTTTATCACTTTTATTCAAAATATCAACCAATCTGAAATAAAAATAAATTAGTCTATGCAAATAAAAAAAATTAATGCAATCACCAATCTTCATTGAAACAAAGAAATCATTCAGTATCAACTAAATGCCACAAATTTTTACACATTTCACCACCAACAATGCCAGGGATCGTGTCAGTGTCACCACTCGGGCACTCTGCGTAACTCGGCTACACTTTTGTTGGCGCCTTTACTGTATTTTTGTAGTTAAGAAAACTGAATTAAAATATAAGAATTTATCAATAGCTCTTTATTGTCCCACATAACTTGAAAGGATGTAAATTTTCATATTTTTAATGCTGTTTTGATTGAAACTTATAAATCGAGACATCTCGAGAAGCCCGAGATTTCAATTCGCGCAAAGCATCACGATCACGAGATAACGTCTGACAGAATAAGGTATGGGACAACAAGTAGCAAGAGCTATATGATTAAACTGTCGGCCATTTTGAATGTCTTATTCGGATAATTTCATAAGTTAATAACAGTTTTCTGATATTAATGAAATTCATAAAAATGGCAACGAAATGAACGATGACGCACAGTTCGTCGCGTCGCGTCGGCCTCGGCTTCCTCGAGCCAAACGCCACAAATTTCGAGTTCGAGCCCATTAACGCGGCTTGAAGAAAACAAATGTTCATATGATTTGTTCAAATGATCAGGACGATACTAATAGCAAGAATGGATAAAGGATCCATTCTTGCTAATAGTGAGTACTGAAGGAAAGGAATGCATTATCTCATAACCGCGAAAGAAATAAGAAACAGAAAGGTTACAGAAGCAATTGAACAGCGCGAGAAAATTACAAGATGAAACCACCAAAGAGAAAGAAAGAGAAGGCCAATTTAGAGAGAGATACCGTACCGGGTACCGGTACGAGTAAAGTAAGTTAATTTAATCACTCAAAACAAATGAAGTGACGTCATAATAATGATTTTTTTTTTTTTTTTTTTTATAGATTGGCCAAGATAGAGAAAGGTTTGGCCGCATATTGAATAAAAAGTTGATTTACTGTACTACGAGAACCAAGTTGATTAGCGGGATTAAGCTTAACATTTAAACCGAAATAGGGCTTAGATGAGTGAAAAATTAATTTATTGCTATTTTAATGTTTGTAATTAATTAATTAATTTACTGTATTAGGTGTGGTTACTAATAGTTTTACAATCGTCCGCCAGAGTGCGTAAGTAGATGGAGGAGGAGGTTGTTTTAAGCGATTCAAAACACGTTTTTCGTTTGACAACAATCTTAATCACTTGAACAGTTCAGAAGAACTGCATAAATTTTAAGAATTGAATTGAGTCTTAATGAGAAATGTATTTAAAGGTGAGATATGCGCACTGTAACATCATTACATTTTATATTGTTGCACTTTTAAACACTGGGAAAGTAAAACGCAGGAAAAATGGAATTTGACCAATTGAAATTGAATATTTTTCACAATCGGACCGATGATGAACGAAGTGAATGAAGTTTGCTGTGAAATTTGTAAAATGCGATGTCACAATAGCAGATACTATTGCCATAACAACTGGTTGTCATGACGACGAGAAAAATTCTATAAAAACCAACCAGCATCTTCCATCCTTCCAGAAATTCACTACTTATCAACGTCAGAAGACGAATAAAATACTGGGTCATAAGAACAAGGTAAGAACAGTTAAAAACTAACGTTAATCAATTTGTCATTATTCATTATATTTACAATTGCGTAATTTATGCACAGCTTGTTTTGGTAAAACTTAGTCAACTTGTAAAACTTTAATTAGACTTTATTTTGTTTGTGCGATAACTATAATTATTGAGGCGATTTAATTTTAAGATATAAATTTTCTTCTGTTTAATTTATATTTGTAATTAACAAATTTACGCTAAAAGCTTAAATTATTATAAAATGTTATTGACGTAGATACAACACTTTTCTTATTGAAAAAAAAAACAACCAAAATTGATAGAATGTTAAAGTGACCTTTCACTCATTGCCACATTCCAGTGTAATCCCACAACATTATTAGCACTTCTTGCAGGTCTCAATGAATGTTGCGCGGAATAATTTAATGGTAACAACTTAACTTGTTACCTGATCTAGTTGTACCCATAAAAGTAAAGGATCAGAGGAGATTATGAATTTGCCAGAAAGGAAATAACAAGCTGGTTCTATAATGAGCCTCATGTTGTTGTCCACTTTCGACTTTTCGACCGATCAATGTAAAGGCGAATGTCACTTCCGGGACAAAAAACTTGTCAACACCACGTAAATCTCTTATGTGGGTGGGCGTTTATTCAAATTCATTTGAAATTCAAATTCAATTTTTGCATGTTTTTTTTTTTTTTTTTTTTTCAATTTCCTCTTTGAAAAAAAACGGAGGGGGGGGGGGGGAAAGACACACCAGTAAATAAAAACAAATATCATAAACAATTATTAAGAAAGTATGTAATAAAGCCTGTTGTTTGTGGAACTGGGGTAATATGTGGGTGTGAAGACAAATGTGTATCGCTTTCATATAGATATTGAACCGTATATGAAATGAAGCCTACAGAGTTAGTAGAGGTCTTTACGGTCACATTAAAGTTCAATAAAGTTATTACGGTACAGTCAGAGTCATTAAACGTGGTGTTTTGTTTTTTAACTGTGCGTGCTTTAATGTCGCGAGATGAGTTGGTTGCTATTACAGTATTATTACAGAATGTTATTTTTTCCAATTGGTAATTATTTTATTTTGTTCATACAACTAACTTCATCTTTTGTTATTTTTATACAAAGTGATATTTGTTTTTCTCCGTTTTGCATAACGGCCATGTCATCATTCACGTGATGGCATTTTGAATACTGGTCAGGAAGTTGGGGTGTGAAGGGTTTATTGACTGTAAGAATTGTGTTTATATACATGTAAATGTTTTGACAATATATTTCTGGAGCTAATTTAAGCGCATTTCCGGTTTGATTTATGGCTTAAATCTTTGAAAAGTGATCCGATGAGCAGAGGCGGCACTGCAGTTGGATATTAAAATTTTAAATTTCCGGTCACTAGAAAATTCATTTTGTTCTGCTTTGTTGCAATTTTCAACAGCACTTCCGGTTGACTTAAAGATGAAAACTTTTACTTAAAAAACCGGAAATAAAACAAGTTTTATTAAAGTACAAAAAGAATGGAAATAATTGAGTTTAAAAATGTAAAAAATATTTTTCGTAAACCATATCAATTTCACGTATAGACTATTGCGGTACGGTACGTTAACTATAACATCAAATTTTTACCTCTTTTCAGATATGCTACGCTTAATGATATGCGAGGTGTTATTAGTGGCGTGGCTTATCACTACTTGTACTTTTCCATCCACATTGTGTCATCCACCGCCGCAGTGCGAAACAGATGATCCTTTACCACCGAGACTACAGCGCGTTTGCAATGCACTTCGCGCCATTTCGGAATACACAGCTCTCATGGAGGACTATCTGGACGAAGAAGGTAGAATTCTAAATCTCAACTTCTAAACTTTCTCAGAAACATTTCAGTTTTAGTATCGTATTGAAAGGTAAAGCTTCAAAGTTCAAATCTGCTTTTCCATCCTGACTCAAATTGGGAACAACTATTTAAGAATGCTGTATAAGTTTTTTAGGTTATTATTTTTTTTTTCTTCTTGAAAAATTATTTCACTATGACAAATGATCATTTTTCCGTTACAATCTCTGACGTCTTAATATTAAGTTAGTACCCAGGCAACAGTGAATAACGCAAGGAGACAGCTTAATCCAATATTGGATTACACTACTTGTTGAGAGAGAAAGATTAATCTCAGCAAGCAAAAATAATTGTGTAACATACTTTTCCCCAGATATTTCATTCATTTCTGATTACCGGTAGTTTTAAATTGACAACATTGTTAACATTTTGAGAAAAGTACGGTAACCTATTTTTGGTAAAATAAGTGCTAAATTAAACCGGTTCGTTACCGTCAACACGACTGTTTATTTTGAAAAAGATGTAATTTTCGATATTTTCGAACTTTAAATGCTGCTTTTAAATTATTTTCAACAATTCTGGAATTTTTAAAGCACGTGAACAAGTACTGATCAGTAAAAAATGAGCTTAAAGACAGCTATTTATAGTAATTGACGCATCCTTGGAAATATAGATGACGACCGATGATCATCATCATTTACTTAATGGTGATGAAAATGATAGTTTTGTCCTGATTTCAAAACATCACAAACACATGACCTTACGGAAGTGAAAACAATATTCACTACTACTTGCGTCATCGGATATGTTTCAAGAAAAAAATCCCAGGTTTAGAAACTGTATAAGAGTAAAACTCGTCTTTGTAATTCAACGGCTTCCAATTTATTAATGAAAGTAGTAGGTTACTATAGTACAATGACTATAATTTATTGATTTTTATAGTCATTCATACATTGGAGGTATCTGACATGAAACGAGACGAACGAGATGCTGGACATGTATTCATGAGGTTCGGTTGAGGTCTGATTTTGCAAAGGTAGAAATATATTTACAAATTGTTTATTTTATCAATTTTTAAGATGTACGTGTATTTGCAGTGTTGAAGACGAACTTTTCACAGAGTCTGCAAATGGTGTTGTCTAAATGGTGTGATGTAAATTTACATTAGATAAAAATTATTATACTATATTGTAACATAGATATTAAATGATCATAATTGTTATATCATCATCAATTTCATCAAATACAAATAACACAAGCTGGTTTCGAGCAAGATTCAGTCATAAGTTTGTGCTTTTTTCTTCTTTGGCTTTTGCTGTTAACGGTCAACGCTAGACAATTGTAGGTTGGCTCTGTGATTTTGAACGTGTTGGATTGGTAAGTTTTAATATTTTGTCTGTTGTAAATGTTGTAATATTCCAACTCAATCTCAACACCAACTATAAAGTAAAAAAATAAGAGAGAAAGTTATTAAAACATGAATGAAAAGGTGTTTGGCAGTGAAGCCTTACCACCAATAGCCAAATACTGCCCTTTGCACTTTAGTGTTGTTGTTGATTTCAACAATTTCATCACTTTCAGTGGTATATTTTTATTCAATGGAAGTAACCCAGTTCTCTTTTTTTCCAAGTATTGAATGGCTGATGTATTGTTTTGCAATACATCCAACTCCCAGCAAACAGTTGCATGAATGTCATTGATGCAGTTGGTGACTCCATCTGAAAGAAATGAAGATTTTTTTACTGTAATTATTCAACTCTATACATAGATGCAATAAAATCAAGCGTTTTTCTATTTATTACATTGAAATCTATAATTGGAGATTTTAATCTGTATTATTAATATGTTTGTGTTTACTGGTCTACTTTTAGTATTAACATTTTTATTTATGGAGTAAATGAAGGTCAGATATTGAAAGTATATGGCAGGTAAAATTAATTATATTCCTTTAAACTAGATTTTCTCTAATTTATTTGATTTGATTTATTTAATTTGTCAACAAGGGTATGTAATTTCATCTTGTGGATCTGGTAAGTTTGCTTTTTCAGAGATAAAAGCCTTTGTTATTTCTAGAATTTCAACTTTTCAACTTAAATTAGATGTAAAAAAGAAGCATAATGAGCAAATAATGTACTGGTACCACTGAGGATGTAACTCGATAAAAAACAATGCCCACTGATGTTTCGACATGGGATGAAATCAATACAGAAATCCCTCTGTATTCCGATACACAAATCATTGGGAGTGGGTTTTGCCGCATCTTCAAGAATCTCCAAACTAGGTAAGTGAATATGGTCGCTTAATTTTATATATCTTTTGGCTAAATTTGCTTTGTAGCCTAAAACAAGACAGAAATGAAGAACATTACATTAGTACTTTTTATCAAATACCGGTAAATTGATTTTTATTAGGGCTTGATCGATACTGATTCCGATACTGATTTTTTTTTTTAATTTTTCAAATCTAGATTTTTTTTATGTTTTTATCTTGTTTCAGTAGATAAAACAAGAATATTTATAGTTTGTGAATATTTTGGTTTTTCAACATTCTACAACATACGGTATCGTTAAAAAAAAAACAACTGTGAAATTGCTATATTTTGTTACCGTAACGTTTTTATTACGTTTGCACTGAAAAAGTAATAAAAACGTGACTAAATTTGTATTTTTGATAAATCGGAATCGATAGCCGAAATATCGACCGATACCGATACAGATATAAGAATTGGTCAAGCCCTAATTTTTATATACGTTATATAAAAAAAATAATCAATACGAGAGAAGCTTTTGGAATCTGCTACTAGATGTAGCTGTATACTACTAAACAGCATTTATTGATTTTCACCTAGATAGTACGAAGCACAGTCCTCAGAGGAATAGTTGAGTTTCAGCAATTCTTCAACTAATTCATCTTCTTCTGCTTGACTGCTTGGAGTAGGTAACTCTTTATTACTCAATTGACAGTGTTCAACAGCATCATCAAACGGAAGTGGGTGTTTCAAAATGCTTAATCCAGATCTGTCAAAGGGATTGTCACTTGCATTTGACAATGAATCAGTTGGTTCAGTTTCTAACATGAACAATTCAATTTTATAAGTCAAGACTGGTGTTATTAAGTTATAAAAGTATTTTACCATTGGTTTTATCATGTACCTCAATGCGAATATTCACTTTTGTAATTGCTGCTAGGATTAAGGCAATCAAAAGTCCTCCATTTACTGTCAATAGAACTGCAATCTTGGACTTTTCTTCAGGTGCAACCATTTTGAACGCAACAATGTTTGTTTAGTGAAAAGCAGTGCATTGTTAGTTAGTTTTGAAAAGGATGTCAGGCATGGACAATTTGGCTGCCGAATCAAAATTAGAGTATATTTAAATTTATATAGTTAGTTAGAATTTTTATTTTTTTAATTCTACAATTTTCAGAAAATCCAAACGAACAGTTCGAACCTTTTACTACTGTCTGTGCGTTTCCTTTCTCGCTTGCGTTGTATTTATAACCATAGCAGTCGTAGTTTTGAGATTTTCGATATTTCCTATATTTTACGGTACGGTAAATACGCAATTGATTGCGTGCGATGCTCATTTTTGCTCCTCACTGAGATCTGATTTTAGGTCGAGATGTTTTGCTGCCTATTAAATGGAAAAATCTCCAGCAATCTGCTGCCGACAAACGAATGAATTTCACCGAATCACAAGAGTACTGCAGAAGTCTAAACAAGTCCATGCTGGTGTTGAAGGACGATCTCGAAGAGGATATTCTTTTTCAGTGGCTCGAGAGTCAATTCACAGACTGCAATTCGTTTTTTCTGGGTACAATTACAATATAGACATAAATATTATTTCATTTCATTTTTTATTTTATTTTAGGTTATCAGGCTAATCCTAACCGTCGCTACAGATCCTTAGACGGTGACGTCATTTGGCCAAGTTTGGGTCAATCCTTTGAAGCCGCAGTTCCGACTCCTCAGAGAACTTGTATGCGCATAACTCACAACATGAAAGTCATGGGTGAAATCCCTTGCATCGAAGTGAAATCGGAGTGCTTTTTGTGCCAATATGTCAAAGGTTGTTTTTTGTTTTTTTTAATTTTATTTTACAAATAATTTTTCGATACATGAATTCGTAAATTTATCCATTGCAGGCGGTTGCGGCGTTAATCCTTATACCCGTTACTGTTACGGCATTGTTCGAAACAAGAAGAAAAACATGACGGCAATGGAGGCGCTCGAAATGTGCAAGGAAAGATATAAAACTGACAATAACGATTACGGTTTTCTCATCTTTGATCAAGATGGCGTTCCCCCTGGACGACTTGCAACATTACAGAGTTACGAAGATTGCCATGGATACGTCGGATATGCCTGTAAGAAATTCTTAATTCTCAAAACAATTGAAAAACAAAATAAATATCTCATCACAACTCCCCTTTTTCAAACCCCAACACGTCGATTTAATCATAAATCAGACTCTTCCTTAATCTTTTCTCTCTTACATCACCCCCTCCCCCAAAAAAAAAAAAAATTAAACTTCTTTTTCTCAGCTCAAGTCTGTCAGAAGGTAATAGGAGGAGATTGCTTCGATTCCCAAAAGGGACGAAACTTCCTGAACCGAACGAATTGAATCTGTTGCTGCGTTTGTTTGCACTAAGTTAATTATTACGAGTGTTGATTCTGAGTTGCTCCTACATCACTATATCTTTTATAGTGGGAGTTAAGTGTGACATGTTGTTGCGCCTGTTGCTTGTCTTCAGTTTGAATTATTTATAGAGTGGATATAATCTTCACACGACTTATCCAGATGGCGCTTATATCAGTAACACTTGAGTAACCATATTACTCGTTAAAGTGTGCTAATGTGTGTACATGATTCATTACGGGATTTCCCAACCCCTATCTACATAAAAAAAAAAAAAAAAAAAAAAAAAAACTTGTCGAAAAGAATTTTTTATGTTTTATTTAACCGAAAATTATTTTATACAAACAACTAATCAAGTTGAGTTCTTTGAGGGGAAAAGTTAAATAAAATTTTTCAGCATTTATTATTAATTAACTTTTTTTACCAATGAAATTAGAGGATTGCAATATGAAAATTTAAAATTGTAAATTCGTTTGGGTGAAGTTGCTTTTGAGATCTTAACTTCGTAAGCTTTGCACAGATGTAATGCTGATGAGATTATATTAATGGAATGTGTACGAAGACGCTTTTGGAATGAATAAAAACCCCGCATTAATTTATCACCCAAGAAACGTGAAAAACACAAAATTCTTTGGCGTAATTAAGTGAAAAATTAAATCGCAGTTGTTTGCAAAGCAACAGATGGTTTTCGCTGCATAACACAATGACATGTAATCGATCTCAACGGTATCTGTACAATTATCCTCGTGGAACTATCGATAACAACATGACCAGCAAAATTCTTCATTCAAAAAGGCAAATCACCTTTTTGCACGTTTACAAATTCTATTTCTCAAAACCACTAAAACGTGACTTGAAATAAAATTGGTAAAAAACAATCATAACCCCCACTTTTTTTTACCCCCATATCCTAGAAATAGGTGTAATAATTCAACTTTGACGTGATAAACATCTTTTTTTTTTTTTACTTTTTTTTTATTTTTCTTCTCTTTCTCTTACAGTGGCTGCTCATTACCTTTTGGATTACTACGTAGTAGCTGGCAGTACTCCGATGGAATATAAATCCCATCGTCTTGTTGTTACCGAGCCTAACTACGATTGCTTGGCAGTTAAAAAAAACGGACAAATTCAGTTGGAGACTGAATCGTGCAAAAAATCAATTTGTACTTTTTGTGTGTAGCAAAAAAAAAAAAAAAAAAAAAAATTATTTATGACATGTTTACAGAAATGTGCGAATTCAAAAGTGAATAAAAATGGCAGAATGTGTATTAGATGTACCGTATGTTAAAGAAATTTACATAATCTTCATAAATCACTTTTGTAAAATGAAAATTTTCCAGAAATATCATACTTTGCTGAGTATTTAATTAGATTACAAGGTAATCTTTTCTCTCACTGTGGAGTTAATGGACCTAGCTGGAGGTCTTTTGTTTACTAATTACTTGGGTGCTAATGGCTTCTAGTTTAAACATCCTCTCGATCCACAGGGACGTATTGGTTCAGGCTTAAATATTGGTAGCTCGGTTTAACCTTTTTCCATTAGTGAGTCAAGTGAGTAACTAATGGGAGCTGAAAAGCCACTTCACACTCAATTGATCGAGGATACCGTGATCAGTTTGTTATATTTTGATTTGTTTTCTTTGAGGGACTCTGTTTGTGTAGGATTTGTTTTAATTGATCAAAGCTGTTATTGGATAAAGACGATTTTTACTTTTTATTTTTAGCGGACAATCCGTTTACACTAGGGTTTTAATTAAAACAATTATAATTGTTTTAATGATGTTTTGATGTTGTTCTTTGGGATGAGAGAAAATGAGATCACGCAATGGAATTTTTCTTGAGAATAATAATAGGAAATTTTGAGAAATTTGTGATTTTTATTATTTGCGCTATTTTATTAATGGAATTTGATCACATATTTTAAATATTTCAAAAATGGAAAAGAGCATTTAAAAGGTGTTGACCTTAAGAGCAATTTTAGGTAATTTGATATTGATGACCTTAAATGAGTTCTTGAAATTCCTTGATAGATTACATTTTATTATTTAAAAGATAAATTTACTACAGTATCATCTTTAAAGCGCATGTTGAATACGCGAAATGTTAATTTAATTTTTGAAAGTCAAACAATTCAAAATGGAATAAATTGTATAAACTTTTATGGGGGATAAAACAACTTAAGTAAATGGCGAGGTAAGAAGGTTTTCATATTTCCATTTTTTCCAAGGCTATAATCGAATTTCAAATATTTCTGTTTTCTTTTTTATAGCGACAACTTGATCCTGCATTTTCAAATCAACCAAATCCACAAAATGCTTCAATTCAAAAATAAAAATTAATCATCTTCAAGGTAAGAATGTAACTTGTGAAAACTGACATTTTAAAATCCCTAAATTTTATTTCTTCGAAAACTTAGTAAAAATCTGACTCGAACCGCACTAATCACATTAAATCCTTTCACTAAACACATGGAAAATTACATTTCACTACTTTCACCTCCCACATTTATTGATGACGACACGCGAGCGATTTGTACTCCGCGCATGCGCAGTGCTTGATTCCATTTTCGCAGCGAGGGTTCTTGTGTGGATTTCGTCTCCTTTTTTGTTTATTGGCTGCGTCGTTGATCCAAGCTCAACTCCTTAATCTCGTTTTACAATGCCCGGTCCTTTTACGCTGATTTTTTTTTTCCTTTTCTTTTTTCCAACTCGAAACTTTCCTTTAAAGCGCAACGACAAAAAAATACCTCGCTACATCGATTGAATAACAAAAAATATTCAATACCAAACTCAATTACACAAAAGTTCAAAGCAACAAGTTTACTGCATAATAAATCAACAAACTTTTTGACATTCTTATCAATTCTCATTTTCATTCCTACATGTAAAAAGTAAAAATGATTGTGAAAATGACTTCATTTGTGACGTCAGTTATGACGTTGACTACTTCATCTTCGTCGCATCTTAAGAGCGCGTTTGTAAAGCGTGGGTGGGATTAGGGCGATAGAGGAAGATAACATCAGCTTACTCGAATGGCCACCAGAGTGCGGGGCCCTGTATAAAAGAACATGCAGGTACAAAGCACAGTGACTCTTCTGAAAACCACGTCCACTAACACGTCAAGGATTTGCACTAATGTTTACTGGATTTATTAAGTGAGTTGTGGTTTCCTTTACTTTTACTTAAATCTTTGCAGCAAAGTAACTAAAAAGTCTTTTGGTTGTTGAAAGTTGTTTAACAATAGCAGACATTGTTGAATTGTGTGTTGAAACGGTGATATAAGTTTAATGTTGGTTTTGAACTGCATCGCATCAGGAGACATTTTAATTAATCATAACTTTGATAGAAATAGGGAATATTTTGTTTACTTTATTGTTGTTTGTTATTTTTACTGTGGAAAAAGTCGTTTTAACCACAAAAGCCAATTATAGACAGAAACTCGTGCCGAAGTGAAGCGCTAGAAGCATTTAAAAGTCAAAGCCAAACTTTTAAAGTGGGATTAGTGATGTATTCATGAATTATAATGAAACAGTTGATGGAAAAAAATGTCTCGCCTGATGATTTAAAAATGAGAAATCTGTTTGATCAAATATTTGCATTTCCCTCTTCCACTTTACTTTCAACACCACAAAAAAAAAAATCTTTAATGAACACCTCGAGCCATTTCCATTATCTACTTTTATTAATAATGCGCGCCCGTATTATGACATCATGTCAGCAACAAATTAGCAAAGACACATGTGTATCAACATAAAAATGTTGACCAACATCTTTTTATATTTTTATATTTATCCTTTGTAATTAAAATTTGTTTGAAAATGTCCCTTAGTTATAATTTACTCCATTTCAAGTTGCAATCATCAACCAAATTCGTGTTTTAAATGTTTTCTCACAAGATAACTTGTAAAAGATGTTTCGCAGTTCTTGATTTCCACCTTCAAATTGAAACAAATTATTAATTTGAGTCTAAGGGAGCAAATTTGATGAAATAATAGAATTGGCTCTTCTCATTTTAGTTGCCAGGCAACAGTGAAGAAAAAAATGCGAATAATAAAATCATGGAAGCAGCTTTAGCCTTAAAAGAATAAATGTTTAGTGTGCATAGGTAGAGTGAGAGAGAGATCTACGCATGCGCAGTTTTCAGATTGAGCCAACATGTAACCAACTTTAAGTGTTAACCTTTAACCCCTCATTTTGTATTGAGTTTTTCAGAATTTCAATTACGTCCCCAACTCGAATCTTGACACTCAAATACAACCACACAGTTTGAAATTAAGCGCAACTCACTATCAGTTTAGAACTATACCGTAAAAGAATATTTTTCTAAAAGTACACATCATTCTCATTGTATAGAAAGTTGATCAAAAATTCTTGTGGTTTTCGAGAGAAGTGATGTGGGAAATGTGATAAAATTAAGCTTAGTCAGCACAAAATTGACTCTCTTAACCGAAAATTTTACAATACGGTACTGAGAATAAAAAAAAGATATTTTTTTTCTTCACGATTCCCATTAATAAAAAGTCGAAAATAGCCACTGCTTGAGTATTATTTGTGGTTTAATATAATGATTCTGCGAAGTTGTTGGTACAAATCATCCAATTACACAGGTGAAATTAGATGCGCCAACAACTACTCAGATCTAAATCAAGATCCGGCAAAGCTTAATGAAATCTCGCTTTCATCAGGTCTACCTTTCTTTGATGACGTCATATCACCCACCATCAACTCTTTATATCAATTAACAGAATAATAATAATGTCTGATTTAGCAACACAATCCTAAAACAAAAACATTTTTAATTGCAGAAAAATGGCATCTCCGACATCATTTATTGCCCTGCTCATTTTAATCATATCACCCATATGTACGACGGTACAAACCGCTTCGATAGAAAGGTATATAAAAGCTCTTACGAAGTCTTTAAAAAAAACACGAGATGAATTGTAATCGAATTTATTTGCCCAATAGAGAAAAAAGAAGCGGAATATCGGATCAACGTTTGGCCGAGTTGGAAACTCTCATCGCGCTGTCAAAGATGAAGGGAAAACTCGTCACAGTTCCAGTTGCTTTTGGCGTCATCGACCCTGACCAAATGTAAGTAAGAAATAGAAAAAATGGTTTCTGATTACAGAGGTTCGAGGGTTTGGATAATGAGTTAAATATAGACGTATTTGTAAGTGGATATTTTTGTTTGAAAACTGTCTGCTGTGTGATCACACACACTAAGGGCAATGAATCATAAGTCACACAAAAGTCAATAACTTGGAAATATAAAAAAAGATTTCTTTTTTTTTTCTGAGAAGTTTTTCAAGTATTCTAGACGAAAAAAAATGATACAAAACTCATTGGTAGCTTTACGTTTCTCGGATACAGTAATGGGGGCTCCGTGTAATGAAAACACCCATGAGAGAAAATACATTGCAGGGATTATATCATAGTTTGGAGGGGAATAAACTGGATTGCGAGATAATAAGATTGGGTTGGGGTTTCTTTCTTATAATACGATCAACGGGAAAAGTCACACTTTATTACGATCTCTCTTCGCACCTTAATTGACCTTTTTTATTTTACAAAATATTTGTTTTAAAGCAGGGCTTCGAACCGAATTTTTTTTATTTTAGAACAATATTTTTATAAATTTCTTTAAAAATTAATGACAATTTTAAAGCAACAACTATTAATAAGATGTAAATTTATTTTGTTTTTATTTCAATAGCCAACAGCCAAAAAAAAACAAAAAAAAACGCTGCATTGAGTTCTGTTATTTTCTATTGTGCATTGTAGAACGTTTTAGGAATGTTAATCGGTCTATATTTTACAACTTATAGGGCCAATTAATGTTATTAAGACAATAAAGTCTTAAAGTCTTAAAGTCTCTATTACTAAAACGTTTTTATGTGTTATTTTTAAATCTAGAACCAAAACAATAGAAAAGTTAGCACTGTTTTTGTTTTAGGATAAGACAAATTTGAAAAATGTGAAAAACTGAAATAAACCAAAAAAAATAACGGTTTTTGTTCCGGTTTGAATATTAAATTTTTACAGTTCGGTTCCAGTTTTACTCCAGCTAAAAATTTCATTTTTTTAATCGGTTTTTGATTTTCATACCGTTCCGTACTGTTTTAAAGTTTAATTTATTTGATTCTAAGTAAAAAAAAAAATTAAATAAATAAATATATTTGTGTTAAGAATTGACTTTTGGAATATTATGGTTATTTACTTGGGTATTTGTGCTGAGGAGAAGCCTACTTAAAGACGTATTGCGGGGAAAGATGTGTTGCAGGAAAGTTTCGAGGGAAGCTGAAAAGAAAACAAATCTCTCAGTTCGTGCACGTCATCTTCAAGACGTAAATAAAGTGTGGGGTGAGATGTACGAGTTGCTTGGCACTTACAGTAGGTGAGTTACTTATAAAATGTAGCAGTAATAAATTCACTTTATACTGACCGCAACAAATTATCCAAAAACACTCGTGCCAGTTTTCAGTCGGCATTCATCACTTCTGAAAGTGGTGTAATAGTTATCACTAGTTTGTCTTTGTAAGAAGATATATTATAAGATGTATTGAATAAAGTGCTTCGGAAAAAACGCTGCAAAATTCAGTTTAAATGCCCAGAAGTAGTAGCCATTAAAATTAATGAAACTTAAAGCACTTAATACGGATGAAAGGAAGAGAAAGGAGCAAAAAGATGTTGAAAGATTTTACACTTAATATAGAAAAGGAAGAAAACTGTAAAAACAATTTTATTATTTTTGTTTTTTCATTATAATTATTTAAAATTTGACTGTCGTGTTTGAACCTAATTTACTGATTAGATACATAAATACATTGTTTCTTTTATTACTCTTCAAGTTCACGGGTTTTCATAGAATTATATGAGTTTTACTTCTACTGGACACTTCATAAAACAGTTTAAAGACATGAGTTTTAAACTCTAAAGCGAACTTCATTACATTTTATCTTTCAATAAACACTTTAAAAGTTTTTAGTACAGCTATAATCATTAAAAGTATAGTCTACAACTTCGAAAAACAAACCAAACTACTCTTACCACTGCAATTTTCAATCTGTTTAGAAATAGAAATGCAAAGAACAACTTTGCAATGTACCTAGAACTCAGTTATTTGGTTAATCCCTGTAAGCTCCTTGATTCACTATGTTTATGTTTGTTTTATTCGTGTTGACAGTGGCAAACGAAATCATCCTTACGAAATGCCTGCAATGGACGACGACGCCGAACAAAATGATGGAGTGTGGCTGAGAGAAATTCGACAGCGATTCGACGAATATCCCAAAGTAAGATGAAACAATTCATTTACCGTATGTTTTGAAAACGCAACTTGTTGTTGGGGATGTTTTTCTGTTTCAATTTTGTTAGCAGTCAAATTACACTTTAAATTCTGAACCTTATTTGACAAATAAACCGTTTTGCTTTGATCTACTGATTTAAATAAATGTCTCGGTAACCAAGTTGTAAAAACATTTCACGGGAATGGTTTTCAGTTATTTTTAACCTTAACTTTTAATATTTATAATATTTTAATTTTTTTTCTTGTTTTTAAAATAAACTAGGCGTGAAATCACCACTTGGACAAACGTTGGTTGGACAAATAAATTAAAATGATAAAACTAATAATGAATAAATATAAAGAAGAAATGACTTTTTTGATTATTTAAAAAAAATCTTATTTAGTTAAAATAAATTAATGATTATTTTTTCTTTTAATATTTGATGATGGCAAGTTGTTATTCAACTGCACTCTCATCAATATTAATTTACTATGATTTAATCGAATTTGCAACTGTAATTAAACTTGAACTTCAATTTCCACTGCAAAAAAAAAAAAAAAAAAAACCTTAAAAAAATATTTTAAAATGCTGAAAATTGAATTAAATGTTCCTGTCGTATGTTTTGGTCAAAAATCTTTTCTAAATATAGTCGCATAAGTGAATTTTCTTTTATGTAAGATTAACTCTTATCAGAAATCCAAAATTTATATCTAAAACTCCTATTTGTCGCTTTTTAATCCGTTGTCACTTTTATGACAAACAGTGACAAATTACTTCATTAATTATTCTAAACTTATATTATATGGTAATTTTTTTTCGTTGTCACGGTCGGTGTGTAAGTGTAAATAAGAAATAAGTTCAAGTGTGTGTTGATTTCATGTCGTCTTCGTTGAATAAATGTAATAAATTATTTTAAATCCTGACAAATGCCACTCTTGTTTTTTTTTTTTTTTACGTGAAAAACACTCAACTGGCAAAATCAATAAAAAAGACTCAGAAAAAATTCCTTGAGATAAATCCAAATTACTTCAACTTTTTTCCGCGAGATGTCATTTACACGTGAAGGGAAAAACATGAGTCAAATCAACGAAAAGGTAAGTGAAAACAATTTAATATCTTTAGCTTTTATTAACAAAATATAGCAGTTGCGATTAAAATACAACTCGCCTTCACGTGGGTAAAGGCGTCTTCATCGTGTTCTGGCGGCGTGCGTGCGAAAACAGTTCTCCAATAGTCAGACGAATGAAACTTCGAATTCATCACATCCATGTCGCTAGTAATACTGTAAAAAACTGCTTTCCCATCGACGTCGTAATCCCACGGGTCGAATTCGTCGCCAAAACCAATAGCCCTAACGTATTTCGGTTCTACTACTAATTTATAACAGCAAAACGCTTTTATGTAAACATCAGATACAATCAACCAGTGATCTTTTTTCTCCAAACCGTACGAACACGAGACCGGAATTTCCGAGCCGTTCGTTTCCAAAGCACTGAGTCGCACGTCAGTAACATGGCAATGGCAGTTGTTTTCCGCCAAAAAGATGTGGATATTTTCCAAAAACGCGTCTTTTCCAAATACGAAATACGTAGTCGGGTAATATTTGGACCGCGAAATCCGATTGTTTCTGCTGCTTAAACTCCAGAATTTTTCCCTGTTTCTAATCATCAATTCGTAATTCCAAGGTGGCTTTATTGTCTCGGGTTTTTTCGTTATCACGTCTTTTTCGTCGGAAGTGAGCAGGTCTAAAATGTTCAGATTCGATAACGTGTTGGCGGGAATCGTTAGAAAACGAATTTGGTAGAGTCCATCTCCCAGAATCGTCCTCTGGTTCTCCAGTGTGGGTTCTTGGTGCAATGCACAGCACTGGATTTTGGCCCAGTTGACCAGAGCGTCGCACAAATCCGCTTCTCGCACGTAGAAAGTGTTGCGAGAAATGATGCGGATCAGTGCGTTTCGGTCCATGAATGCGAATCGTCCGTGACTGATGACTTTCTTCGCGTGTTTGTCGAGGAAGTGAAAGAGTTTCACTTTCATCTTCCACGTTGTCAAATGGTTGCCGAAATCGATGTAGTTAGTCGCGAGCGTCCAGACGTCTTCGAGAGTTAAATCGTGTTTCATTATTTTCTTGAAGCATTCTGCTTTGAGCTTGTTGATTTCGTACTTGTCTGCTGCGTGAAGAATGTTAACGGCTTCACTCACAGACGTGGTATTGAAGACGCCTTTGTATAGAAACCTAATTGCAAGATATATAAAGTTATAAAATCAAATCATAATTTACCGATTCGTGCATTTTCTTACATCAGTAATTTATGGAAAACGCAAGGAGCTATGTCTTTGATGAGAACTTCTCCTTTTTTTGATTCGTTGTAGTTGCCACTGAACATGGCGGTGAAAACTGAACTGCCAGCGCATAAGACAAGTTGGTGTACTGGGAATTTCCACGACTCTTCTTTGGTGGGTCCTACGTACAGTGCGACGTCGCTTAAATGGCTGCTTAGATATAATTCTGCTACATGTGTTTTGCCACCAGTTGCTTCCATGCTGTTTGCATCTTACAGAAAAAAATTGGACTTTTTTAGTTTCTATTTTATTTATAGTAAAAACTATCAACTTACTAAAGTGATTTATTGATGAAAACTTTGCATGAAGTTAGTTGCTAATGATGCACAAACTTGAAAGATTGTTTTATTTCTATAAATTTTAATCTTGGTTCCCATAATCGCAGGATGTAGAATAGAATACAATTAAACAATAAGTTTTCTAGTGGTGAATTTTGGAAATACATTATTGTTTTATTATTGCGTCATCAAAAAAGAAAGAAACACCACCTGTTGCACTTGTCCCTGAGGACCCTGAGCTACTGTTATCTGGCTTCAGCTGACAAAACAAGAGCGTTGCTGCCCCAGTTATTTTTTATGTAGCTTTCCTGCTGTACTTGTAGTTGTTTTTTCCTTAATACAATCTTAAGTTATATCAATTTATTTACTTTTTTCATTAATATTATTAAATAAGATTTATATTTTGCTGTTATTTTATGCGTAATTGATTTACCCCTAAATTTATCACTACAAGTATAAAATAAAACATCACATTTTTACAATTTTTATCACCTTTATTGAAAATAAATAACCAATCTCAAAAAAGAAAAAAATTAATTAATCTCATTCCAATAACCACTCTAATAAAAAAAATTAAATTTAGCAAAATGATGTCTTCATTGCAAAAATCAAGCAGACTTTGGTCGGGCATGGAATAGCTTCGTCCTCGTTATCTTCCGGTTTATCAGTGAAAACCCTCTTCCAATACGCAGCACTCTTGCACTTCTCCGCATCTTTAATATCATTGAAAAAACAGGTGAAAAACACCGTTTGTTCGCCGAATCTGTCGCCCCAGGGCCCCGCGTGGCAGAACTCCACCTTCAACTCCTCTTTCTTGTAATGATTAATTTCGAGTTTATAGCACGTAAACTCCCGGATAAACAACGGTCCTTCGAGACGAGTGAAGCCGCGCAATTCGCTCTGATGGTCGTCTTCGTTGTTGACGATGTGCCACGTCTTGATGACTCTTCCGCTCAATTCGCTCAGTACCACGTTGGCGTCGAAAGCTTTAGTAAACCAAAAATCGATACTTTGCACGACCACGTCGGTCGCATAAACAAAGCAAGTGGTTTCCCAATCAGTGCGTCGACACACAATCATCGTGTTCAGAGACCAAAATGTCTCTCGCGGACACGAGAGCAATTGGTTGTTCCACGGCGCCGGCAAAACCGTTTTGCGCGGGTACGAGTCGCGCATCATCGCGTCTATCTCCTTCAGGGTCAAGATTCCGGATCTCATGGGTCCTTCCTTGAATTTCTCCTTCGACATTCGGAGGAAACGAATCAGGAACAAAACGTTGCCCAAAACCTTCCGTTGACTGTCGGCGGTCGGATCCAGTTTGAGTCTTTTGCATTCGGCTTTCGCCCACTTGACCACGCTGTCGAACACCAATCTTTCGTCCACTTTGACCTTTAAGGAGCCGCGTTGGATTATTCGAGCCAGAAGGTCTCGTTCGAGGAGTTGCAGGTTTTCGTGGTTGAGTATTTCTCGCGTGTTTTCATCCAAGTAGTTGTACATTTTTATTATCATTTCTTCGCTTATCAGATCAAGACCGCGGCTGTGGTAATTGTGGAACAGGTGCCAGAAAGAATCGTCCGACAGTTCGTATTTTAACATTTCGTCCAGACAAACGGTCTTCAGATCGCTCATGAAGTATTTGTCGGCAACTTGCAGCGTTTCGAGACATTCTTCCATCGAAGATACTTTCAGAACTCCATTGTACAGGTATCTGGAATACAATAGTCATTTTAAAATGATTATTATTTTTTCACTGTTATAAGAACAACTTACAGTAAAATATTTAGGAATATCGTTGGTCTAATGTCCGTTATGAAGATTTCGCCCGTTTCGCTCTCTTTGAAGTGACCCTCGATCATCATTTTGGTGAACACTGGACTTGCATTGCTCAGAATTACTTTGTGCGCTGGGATTTTGACCGAGTCGTTTTTGCTGGGTCCTACGTAAATGGCCAAGTCAGTCGTTTGGTCGTCGTACGATACTGCTTCTTCTTCGTTGTAAAACACTTCTGTGATGTTATTGCACGACATTACTGCCATGTCGTTAAATGGTATTGTCTCACTGTCATTGCACGACTCTAAATCCTTGGCGTCGTACGACTCTATTGTCATGTCGTTAAGTTGCATTACTGCACTGTCAATGAACGACTCTGCTGCCATATCGTTGAGTGGAACTATTGCATTTTCACTGAATGGTTCTAGTACATTGTCTTCTTCTTCGTCTTCCTCTTTCAAGGATGACTCTGTCACTTCTGCCATTATTAAATGCTACCAAAATGTATTTGATTTCGATAATCGCCAAAAAATATACAACAAATTTTAACTTATGGAATTCTTTTGAACGTTTGTTTTTCTTTTTTCACCAACAATTGCATCATACAAAACAATACTATTACAAGTGAATATAACAAAAAACAGTATTGTTGATTGCATCTAAATGCACTGCACAGGAAATGAATATCAACACTAGACTTATAGGTCAATTCTCATAATATAAACATCAAACATCATTTACATATCTCTTTAAAGAATACAATGAATAGATACATGAATATAAAATAAGACTTTTAATCATTACAAAATCCACTTTATTAGTAAAACAATTTCTTCGTCTTATTGCATTTTACTTTTAACAAAATTATGACTAGGAGAGTGGTTTTTAAATTTAAACATTCAATTGACGTCACTCCTTAAAACATGCAATGTCTATTCTCGCAAACGTGTCTTTCCAATACTCAATCAGAAAAGTCAGAAAAGTGTTCACATGTTCCTAACATTCCTTAGTTTATCGCTGCGATGTTAAAACAAATACCAGAACATCATTTCATAGCTGAAACTCACGAAGCATATGCAGTAAGTAATGCAACTGCAATACTTATATTGCATAATTTGATTTGATAATTTGATTTCGATCTTGAAAACAGTGAACGCCTTACCAGACCCGGTTTTAAGCAAGAAATGCCCAAGTTCTGCTGACTTTGTTTTTAAAAAATATGAAATTCAAAAGTCAGTAAAAACATTGCACGATTAAACACATTGCAATCTTCTACAATAATAAAATGTGTGCATCAAAATCTGCACGTTTATTATACATTCACCCCAGATTTAAGACTGTGGGGAAAATGAATGAAAGTATAACATCTTGAAAATGAGAGAAAAATTACGTTTAGTGTAGCGTAATTGATTGATTCGGGTGCAGTGCAATTGTGAAAGCTGCTACTTCCTATCTCAATTATATGCAGCTTCCATTCACACCCCTGCACCAGGTGTTTAACATTTATTTCTTCCACCTTTACCTCAATTCCCGAGAGTCCAATTTCCGTGTCATTAGTTCTGATGTTCATTGGTCAATTTCATTTGTCAAGTTCAATCCGAGCTAATTCATCCTGGTATTTCATTTCGCACGAATTCTAAATACCTAGGGAAAAGAGAGAGGTAGAATTTGTGCTACAGTATATATTGGACATTCACTCCAGATTTAAGATAGTGAGGGAAATGAATGAAAGTACATCTTGGTATTGAGAGAAAAATTAGTCGAGGTACATTTTGGCACTTTTATCACACATTATCTATCTTTATCAGGGTGAAAATTTTAGGCAAGATGGGGTCTCGTACAGTACGGTACCGTACACAAAGATATTTGAATTTATTTTAAATGTAATTTGTAAATTTTAGATGATGATAAAATATCCCAGTAGGTAATAAACAACACAGCATGTTACTACTGTGGACATCTTGAAACCAAGTTGGGCGTGTTAAAAGAGTTTCAAAAAATTTTTATTTTTATTTTGAGGCACCTAACATACAGTGTTGAGGCATTGTGCCGTTCAAGCATAAAAACCACCTTATGTAGTAGAAAAATTTGTTTTTCCCCGGAACCTTTACCCTATACATGCTTATTAGCACTGTCAGTCAATACGTTCTCCAACACAGTCTGACCTTCATCAAATTCGCGAAGATATCTTTGGCAAAATGTGGGCGTCTAGACGGTTTGTTTGATTAAATGCTATGCTATTCGTAGCACCAGACCCTAATCACTAATCAGTTTTTCGATATCAAATCAAAGAGCCGAGCCAGACGCTCGAGATCTTAGTTGATCGGCCTGTGAAAACTTGTTGCTCTTTTGGTGTGAGAAATTCGAAGATGGAAGACTTCTACAGTTGATTTTAGTCGATCGTCTCCATAAGCCACAAAGTTGCCTAAGAAGTCCCAGAATTGTCCAAAGTGATTGATTATGTCTATTTTGATATTTTTTCTTTCACCTCAAAATCAGCATTTTGATTTCATGTTTATCTCCTACTTGAAATTGCAGTTTTGCGATTATTATTAAAAGACAGTGCCGGTACCTGGTAGTCCAAAATAACAAAAACCGTATAAATTATCTGCATTTTACATCGAAAGAAGCCCTGATAAAATGAAGTCTGCTGACAGAGAACGTTCTCTTCTAGAAACGTGGTACCGGTAACATGATGAGGTCCACTCAAAGGTTTATATTGGAAAAACCAAACAGTTCGTGCATCTGCACCGTGGAAATCGATTCAAATTCTCCAACACTTACAAAATAAGATTTAACAAACAAAAAAATTGATTTCAAGTTTAATTAAATTTTATTTCATAGAGTTGTTACTAAAATGTTTGCTAAGTTGGAGTTGGAGCTTATGATTCAATGATATTTCTCACGACTTTTTACTTCCCACAGAACATGGCGGCAAAAACAGGAGACTAGGCGCACTCAAAACCATTTAATGAACATAAAATTTCCACGCTGATTTCTTGTTTGAGTCAACAAAGGTAGGAAAATCACTGTAATAGTTTTCTACAAGAGTTGTGCCATTTTCAATACTTAATTTGGAGCAAAATTTGACTGATTTCGGATATCAATGCAGCATTAACGAGTTATTCATTATGTTTTCCTCACACAAGAAGAAAACATTTGGACTTGTGATGTATACATCGTGTACAATAAAATTCCATGAAAGAATTTTATTTAACTATAAGAACAATTTACAGTTATCATAATTACAAAATTGAAATTTATGGCTAATGAAATATATTTTTTTGGTGTGAAAAACAGCTAAAAATGATTTCTGCTGATTCGGATCGCCATTTCTGCATGATTTTGAATACCCTATACGTCAAGAGTTTCATGAGTATTACAAACTGATAACTTCCTACACTGCAAGACAAAAAAAAAAAAAAATGAGTATCAAGTTGATATGATTTACTTCCTTCATCATTCTTTACTAACAGCCCTAACGTAAAAAAAATAAAATTCGCCAAAATTAATGTTTTTTTAAAAAAAATTAAAAAGAAAACTAATTTTATTTAAATTAAATTTATGCAAGACATTTATGCAACGTACAGTAATAATGTCAACTATTACAATTTAAATTTTACATATTAACCGATCCGTCCTGGGCTCGATCCAAAATTGTCTTAAAGAAAAGAAATGAAAGGAAGGAAAGAAAGAAAAAAAAAAAAAAAGAAAGAAAGAAAAATATGTCGACTATGTTTTTAGGTTTTCGACGACTTATGCCGCTTTTCTTGTTGATGATATTCGGTCATGGGTTTGCCACCGATTCCGCACGTTCCGACTCCCACTCGACCGTTGACATTGTCCGGCGTAGCGAAGATGCTTTTCTTCACTTGTCCCTTTTTGTTTTTCTTAAAAGCTTTAGTGTTAAACTGCTGCCAACTTGACTTGACAGCTTCACGCTCCTCCTCGAGTTGTTTCATTCGCTGAGCCTTCTTTTGCGATTTTTGTTTGTGATATTCTCGAACTGACGCCAGTTGCGCTTTTTTCGATTGATTTTTGGCCGATGCAGGCACCGAGCTGCTCGCGAACGACTGCAAGGGTACGAAGTTCGTTAGCCCTTCACCTGAGAAAATAAATGAGTGAGTAAAATAATGTTATGTAAACAAATTGATGCACAACAATACCTTTGACATCCGACTTGGATTTCTTTTCTTCGCTATTCGAGATCGATTGCTTTAAAAGTTGTTGCGTTAACTCCACCACATTTTGCAGATCCAACTTGAGTTTCAGCAGATCTTCATTGTCGGGTTCGTTAATTAAAGCTGCTTCTACTTGCTGAAGATGGGCTTCGTACTGTCGTAAACTACCTGCTAAATTCTCCGCCATTTTGATTTTGATGTTATGATTGTCTGAGCCGAGCGCGAGCCGTTCTGTTCTGCACATACACTTAACGAATTACAGTCTATTTTTATAGATTTGACAAAATTATTAAATCTAATAAATTATTTTCATTTTTTCTATAATATTTTATTATAACCTTACAATGTCATTTAAGTTTTTATTTTAAAAGATACACATTATGTGACGTCATCGACCGGGCAAAAAAATAGATATCTGCTGGGGAAAACTGATGAAATCTCACCTGTGAAGATGTCAGCCGGTAAGTTTCATAATTAATATAATTCCTATTAAATGAAGTACGTAACTAAACCAATATTTTCACTGTAGAAATACATACTAATTCAGTCACGTCTACGGAATTACCTTCGTTAAATTTGTACAACAGTTTAACCAGGAAAAAGGTGAGTGACATGTTGGAACCCGGCGAAATGATATTGTAGTCGAAAACAATTCTTTATATTTTTTCAATAAAATGTTTTTTATTATCATAGGAAGTCTTTACTCCGTTAAGCGGTAGAAAAATTCGATGGTATTGCTGTGGCCCCACCGTATACGATGCGGCCCATATGGGACATGCTAGATCTTACATTTCTTTCGACATTTTACGTCGAGTTATGAAGGATTACTTTAATTATGATGTGTACTACGTGATGAACGTTACCGACATCGACGACAAAATCATCATGAGAGCGCGGCAGAATTATTTAATCGATGAGTATTTATCCAAAACTCACACTTTTGATAGACTAATTGAAGATATTAATTCAGCAGTGACGGTAAAACTGTGTATTTGGTTGCCTGCATTTGTTATATATTTTTTTCCCCCATAATTTCAGCCATTTTCTGAGAAGTTGAAAATCACTACTGATCCAGATAAGAAGCAAATGTACGAACGAATCCTGAATAAAGTCGAAATTGCAGTTAAAAATCTTCAAGAAGCAATAAGGTCACAAAAAGAATCGGAAATTAATGAACGCCGAAAAGAAATGGAAACAGAAGCGAAAGATGTTCTTGCCGAGTGGCTGGATTCGAAATTAGGCAAAGACATCTGCGACAACTCAATTTTTTCAAAACTACCTGAATATTGGGAACAAAAATACTTCGAGGATATGGACAACTTAAACGTAATAATAATTAAAAACATTGAAATTTACATTAAACTATATTTCATTTTATTAAATTTCAGGTTCTACCCCCAGACGTAGTGACGCGAGTGAGCGAATATGTTCCAGAAATCGTGGAATACACAAAGAAAATTGTTGACAACCAAATGGCGTAAGAAACTCGCGTATAAAATTAAAAAATCTATAGGAAATTATTTATTTATTTATTTTTATTTTATTTTTTATTTTTTAAGTTATGAATCGAAGGGATCAGTGTATTTCGACACAAACCGTTTCAATCAGCATCCCAACCATCGTTATGCTAAATTAGTTCCAGAAGCGTTTGGAGATACAAAAGCATTAAACGAAGGCGAAGGTGATTTGAGTGTTTCAAACGACAGATTAGGAGATAAAAAGAGCAGAAATGATTTTGCTCTTTGGAAATCATCAAAACCCGGCGAACCGGCGTGGGATTCGCATTGGGGAAAAGTAAATATTACTTTTTGATGCAATTTTATGCGAAGAAATGTAATGTATACATTTTTTTATTTTTTTATTTTTTTTAAAGGGGCGTCCAGGATGGCACATCGAATGCTCCGTAATGGCCAGCGATGTCCTCGGCGAATGTATCGATATTCATACTGGTGGTGTAGATTTACGTTTTCCACATCATGATAACGAATTGGCACAATCAGAAGTATTTTTTTTAATGCATAAGAAATCAAATCAAAACAAATTAATATTACTTAATTGATAATTGATGTTTAGGCTTATTTCGATAATGACGAGTGGATTCGTTACTTTCTGCACTCGGGTCACTTAACCATTGCCGGTTGCAAGATGTCGAAATCGTTGAAGAATTTCATCACCATTCAACAAGCATTGGAGAAAAATACAGCGCGGCAATTAAGACTCGCATTTTTAATGCATTCCTGGAAAGACACATTGGACTACAGTCAAAACACGATGGATCTGGCGGCCCAGTTTGAAAAAACTGTTAATGTGGGTTAGAAAAAAACGAAGTAAAAAATTGTTGATTAAATTTATTAATTACATTTTTGTTTATCATAAATCTGTTAGGAATTCTTCTTGAATGTAAAAGATATTCTTCGATCGCAACCCAGAGGGCGTCAAGGTTATCAAAAGTTGTCTAACATTGAAAAGACTCTTCAAGAAAAGTACATTTGCTTGAGTAATCAAATAAATTTAATTTATTTATTTAAGTTTTAAATTGTAATTTTTAGATTTTCTAAATCAAAGAGCAAGATTCACGAATCTCTGTGCGGTAAGTTTATATTTGTACAATACGTTATATTTATTTTTATTTATTTTTATTTTAACAGACAACATAGACACTGCTTCGGTTCTGGAAATCATCCGAGACTTAATCGGAGCTTGCAACGTTTACATCAAAGACAGGAGAAATATCCAGAGTGACCCGCATTACGAAATTCTTAAACAAATCGCCACTTACATCACGTGGATCTTCAAGGTGTTTGGTGTCACGAGTTCAAACGGAATCGGATTTCAAGAATTGACAACGTCGGCAACTGTAATTAACTTCATTTTTTCTCTTTCTTTCTTTCTTTCTTTCTTTCCTTTTTTTTTTTTTGGTACCGTACATTTAATTGAATTGAATTTTTTTTAAATTTAGTCAGAAGATGCTGTAATGCCGTATGTAGATGCATTGGCGAAGTTCAGAGAGGAAGTTAGGACAATTGCAAAAAGAGAGAAAAGTACTTTTAATTTTTTAAAATTTTATTTTTTCTAAATCTCAAATTTTTTCTGTTTTGTTATGTAAATAGTCACCGATATTTTAAAATCATGCGACACATTGCGAAATGACATTCTTCCCGAACTTGGAGTTCGTTTGGAAGATCAAGACGGTCGGCCGCCGGTGATTAAACTCGTGGATCCCGAGACACTCAGGCGAGAACGGATGGAGAAAGAAAAGGCCGAAGAAGAAAAACGGGCAGAAAAGGAACGAAAAAGAATTGAACAACTGAAAATTCAAGAGCAGAGAGATGCGCAACGAAAAATACCACCGAGTGAACTGTTTAGGAACGATGCCGATAAATATTCATTATTCGACGATAAAGTAAGGAATTGAAAGCAATCATAAAGAAATAGATTTAAAACTGAAAATTATTTATCTAGGGAATTCCAACGCACGATTCGAGTGGCGAAAAACTCAGCAAAGGACAGCGGAAGAAGCTCGAGAAACAGTACGAAACGCAGGAAAAGAAATACACGTCGTACGTGCAAGAAGTAAATCACACGTCTTAACATGTTATTAATTAATTAATTAAGAAATAATTCCAAGACAAGATTCAAAGACAATAATAAAAGTTTTATTAACTTATTAACATTTCAATTTAATAAACGATTCATTTCGTTGTTAATCAGTTCGACGAGTCTGTTGAATCCGATCGAATCGTCTATTGAATTTTTAAGGTGTTGAATGTAGGGGAAATCGGTATTGAGTTTTAATCCTTTAAAAAGTTGCTCAATGTCCTTTTCAGAAGCTTTGTCGAGCGTTTCCAATAATACTCGAGTCTAAAAGTAAAAATACAAAATATGTAAATTCATTTTTTAATACTATCTTGTTTAATAGATGAAATTTGCCATCTGGGGTTGAAATTTGAAATGAAAATTACCTCTTTTTTTTTTTAAAATTCCAAAGTACAAAATTTCAACACCAGGTGGCAAAATATCTCATCTAATTAATATTTACCTGTGTCCAGTATCTGATCATCTGACACCAAAATTTCGACAGTGTGTCCATCAAAACTTGATTTAAATTCGATACCGGATGTCCGAGTTCGGACGGAACGGGCGAAATGTGTCTGTTTAATTGAAGCAAACAGCCCAAGATAGTGGAACCTGTCAATTGAGTGTTTGTTTCAGGTGATAAATAAATTTTCTCTATCAAATCGATGCACGACGCGAGTCCGCATTGTCGGCCGTTGACATCGACGAAATCCTGCTCGCAGATAACTTTGACGTATTTTTCTAGTTGTTTTAATATCTCGTTGGCATGATGATTGATGACCATCCAGCCATCGGTCGAAGTGGAAATTAGTTGCAGGATGTGACAAAAAATGTCTGTTGTTTCAGGCTTGCAGTTACTAGAAAGAAAAAATTTTTTAATTTTTTTTTTAAATTTATATTTTTAGATAAGATTTAAAGGTTCGGTTAATGAACTTTTTCTGGGAAATTAATGTTATGGTACTGTCGAAGATCTATGTTGTTGTGTCGTTATAAAAACGGTTTTTATAAAGCTAAGATTTAAGTTGCATAATGCTGGTACTGTGACTCACTGTCACTGATGTGATTTAGTGTGAATTGCAGGACATGTTGAATTTTATTTATTCTTTAATTTACTGTGACCAAAGTGACCGTGAGTTGGGTAGACGGGAGAAAATATTTCTAAGAAGGGATACTGTGATTCACAATCGTAATAGATTTAAGTATATATCAATTACAAATGTCGTACGATGTGTAGCGTGACAAACTCGTACTATGATTATTTGAGTGATACGGATGTGCAATGCTTCATATCAAAGTTTTAGGTGTTAAAAAATTGGTTAACTAAATAAAACAGGGTTTCAGTTATAAGTAAATTTTAAGTAAAAATGCTATTGAAATTAGAAATTATCATTACTGCATTAAATGCATTTTATTTTGTTATGGTACTGTTTTAAAAAACAAAAAACTTTTTAGTCTTAAAAAATAATTCGTGCTGATTTTTTTGGTTGAAATTCATACAGTGGAACCCGTTTATTTTATAACGTAACATTTTTGTTTCCACGGCTATATAGGCATATACTCGGTTATAACGTCATTCTCAAGCCGGTTCCTAAAGAAACGTTATAAATGGGTTCCACTGTATTTTTAAATCGTTAAAGTATTATTTATAACTGAATCACGAATTAAATGGAATGTGAGAACTTCTATTGTGATGTCATTCGATCTGAAATTTATGATAAAATTCCTGAAAAACTAATTATAACTCTAAAATCTCTACTTTTTTCCGGTTTTATTTGTCTAATTTGTACTTTGGCATATAAAATTAACTTTGCAAACTTTCTATTGTACAAAATGACGCATTGCACATCTCCGGTATAATGATAAGTCAAACAGTTACTGTAACTCGGGTAAAGAAGTTGTCAAAGCAGGATCAACTTTTATCTACCACAAGCACTCAACACTCACGAGTTTACGTCAATTTTTTTAAGTAATAGTTGAAATATTAGATAAACACGCAATTTGCGTATCATTTCGCTCAACTAATTAAATCACATAATTTAAAGGTCACGAACTGCAGTATTATCTGAAAACTTTCCACTTTTTTTTCATTTTTTAAAAAAAAGTTTGTATTACTACTCGATCAGATAAACAAACCCACGTTATGAAGGTCAAAAATTGAATACATACACATGTAGGACACAACCTGCACTTAATATATAAATATTAATTACTCGACTTGTTTGAGCGCTTCTAGAATAGCCGCAACAAGTTCCTCTCGTGACCAACTGGTCAAAATGTCCTCATCAGTGTCCAATAAAGTGTCGACTAACTGAGCCAAAGAACCAATCAAAGCATCTAGAGTTGAAAAAACAAATGTTAAATCAATTTTAATTACTACATCTTAATGAACTCAACTGTTAGTTGAATTTTCCAACACGAATATAACGCCCTTGAATACAATTTGATTTGATTTGATGCATTTGAGCCAAATGGCGGCTGCTGGGCGTGTCGAAATACAAGTTGATGTCAGCCTGTAATTTAAAGGATAACATTTTTATTACTTTCACACGAGATAAAAGAAAGTTCAATTTTGATGTTGAAAAATGATTTGACTCGATTGATAATCTCATCTGGCTCTAAAACGTGATGGTCAAATCACCGATATCATGTTAAAAGCGATATCGGAAAATGTACAGCTTTTTTTGTGGATCCAACTAGAGTAATTTGTGCTTAAATTCTTAAAAATATCTTATCAAATTTGATAGAGGGTTTGCTAACGCTGTGTTTTTTCATCACAAAAAGAAAAAATAAAAATGAAATCAGATGGCCTTAATTAGGAATTGGTTAGTTTGTGGAAGATTTTGTTAAAAGTTTTTATCTGTAATCAACTTCTTATCAAAAGTTGCACTTAATCATGTTTTCTCAAGATTGCAATTTATTATTTGATTTTTTTTTTCCAAGAGAAAGTTGTGAATCTGGAATATACCGGTTGAAAATCGGTTATAATGTACAAATGACAATAACTCTTATCTATATTAATAAATTTCTACATACATCATTAAGAATTTTGTCCTCAAAAAGCAAAATTCTAATTGAATGTTATTGAGAATGAGAATATAATTAACTCAGATGTTATACACTTCCAGAACTGCATTTATTGATGGCGCAAACTCAAACGAGGGAAATAAACATCTGCTTTTTAAAAATTGAAGGTTTTTGAATTTTTCCCTCATTTTTTTCCTGGATTGTTTTGCAAACGAAATCAACTGATTATCAAAATCAGCCCATTTAAAAACACTACATTTTTTTTTGTTGAAATAAGATCAACTGAATTCACTCTCACTTTCGTCTTTATCTCTTTTCCTTATCGTATTGTTTACTTAAAAATGTATATCACAATTGTAATCGAAGTCACATCGTGAAAATAATTACGTAAACGATATAAAATGAGTAGAACTTTGTTAGAAATTTGCACAATTCGATATCATCGTTAATAATAATTAAAATTTTACCTAATCGCTTCGATGATAGTTTGCGGGTCCGGATTAGCCAATAATTTCAATATAACATCTCTGCAGCATTAATTAACACAATTAGATAATGTTTATGCACTTAAAAGATAAATAAATTACATAAAGTATTCGTTTTCAGAGAACTTTTGACATATTGTAGGGTTGCATACTAAATTACCCAAAATTCCAACTGAGATTTCCTAATTTTAGGTATTAAAAAAAAAAAAAAAAAAAAAGTAAAAAAGTAAAAAAAAAATATTAAGAATCACAATTTTTTTTGATAATTTACTGTTAGTCTGGGGATGTTGCTCTTGATAATTAATCCTACAAGAGTAGTTGGCACATCGCTTTCGCGGAGAAAGTTGCAGACGGCAGTTTCCATTGAAATATCCCATAGTTTGCATAATTCTGATTCTAAATTTCCATCCAATTCTCTTACTACATCGTTATTTACATTATCTTCATTCGGTTGTGATAAAACGGTTTCAACCTCCTGCAAGATAAACAAAAATAAAGATAATAGTTAATTTCGTGATAACAAAATTTGATGGATTTATTGCACCAAAAAATGTATATATTTCATTAAAAGATTCAGTAAAATTTTAACACAAAAAGGAAAAATTATATAAATTTAATGCCTTTGTAGCTGACTTTACGGGAAATTTGTTTTTCTTAGATATTTCCTACTTTTACATAAAAGTTCAGCTGTTCAGATATATCAGGAAGCAAAAATTAAGAATTGCAAATATTTACACTGCAACACATAAAAGCAGTTTTAATTAATTTTTATAGTTTACATAACACTGTTTTTTTATAAATTTTATTCTTGTTTGGCTACTTTTTCGTCGTTACAAAGCAGACAGTAAATAAAAAACTAATTATATGCTTCCACGTTTTAAAATGAATTTCCGGGGTTAACAGTTTTCTATTGTATCTTGAAACAATTTATTTTAACTAACATCAACTGAAAATTTACGATTTTTGACTGAAAACCCAAAGAGTTGACAATTTTGGTCAGTTATGCCATGCACTATTTAATGTCAAGGTTTTTACCCTCTTCATACACTCTTAAAAATTACATTTATAAAAAAAAAATGGAGCAAATCCAATAGAAAATGATAATATTTGCATTACTGAATGATTTAATAGCCATAATTATCAATGCATTAGAAATCTAAACCTTTCACACTGACTATTTACTAATATCGATGCATTATTTACATTATGAGTGTTCAAGGGTAATGATTGTATACATTTCTTCCTGATTTCATGAAATAGAACTTTAACCAATATTTGCTATTTTTAACATGTTTATTACTCATGATCTATGGAACTATGCTCCTCTTTAATCACCACTAAATAAAAAAATACAAATAAAAAACATACAAATGTATTTTCCCCTGAACTTAATTTAGATGGTGATTCAAATGGATCACGATTATGTATATTACACAATATTTTTTTCTTACTTTAACTGCTGATAACAGGGTTTGTAAGACCCATTGCTTGGCCACAACTGTGCCACTTATTATGTCAGCCATTGCTGCTTCATTTTCTAAGAGTTCAGGAGGTGGAGATGGATTTCTGTTCAGTTTAACATCATCAAATTCCCCTGGTAAAAAAAATAAACAAATAAATAAATAAAAAAAAGAATTTTTGTATATTAAAATTTTCCCTATTATTATGGTTTCTTTATTTATTTACTCATCGACAATGAAATTACTAAGTTCATTACCATCATCGACATTATAAAAAAAATATTAATAAGAATGTTTTATTTTTTTTTATTTTAATGGCGACTTTGGTGGCCAGTGATGCATTTAAACTAGGCCATAAACTTTCCCATTGTTAAAGATAGAAAGTAAATAAAAGCTGATTTCATTACTTTGCATGCCATAACAAGAATACAAATCAGTCACCCATTATCATTAAAAATAGTGAAATTGCTAACCAGAATTGCCAATCTCTTCGGATTATCCGCCATCTTTGATTTAGATCGG
>JAQFZP010000318.1:0-41024 GCA_034695745.1 Geophilus truncorum | reverse complement strand
TATTAATAATTTTTTTTACATGAAAATTGGCCAGAACATAGTTCATGAAAATATGAACGAACTTGGCAAAAAAAAAATAAAAATTTTTTTGACAAATAAAAAAAATTTTCTATTCAAGTTGTGAGCTGTGTATTTTTATACACATGGTTGGTAATGCGAGGGTTAAATAGAACAGAAGTTGAGGTTAAAAACTTTTTTCAAAGCTTCTATTTTTTCCTCGATCTAACTTGGTCAGGAGATATCTGATTATTGCATAGTTATTTGTGCATTAAAATACCAAAATGTTAGTGTGTTTTGTTAGTCTAGGCAAGATCAATTTACTGGTGAGCGAAATTTTGTATTTTAGTATTTGATTGATCTAAAAACTTTTTTAAGTCAAGACAAGCAGTGTTGTGAATGACGATGGCTCCATTTTTGAAACATTCATATAGTTTTTAATATTTTGAGAGACAATTAATTTTTTTTAAATCTAAGCAATTAAAAATTTATTATAAATTTTTTAATTTAAAATTTTGTATATTTTATACAGTAACTGGATAAAGCTTATGCTAATGTTGGCGTTTTAACTATATGAGCTATTCAGTATTCAGTAACTCTTTGTTTGACTTAGCTTCAACAGCTATATACAAATCTAGAAAGTATCACGTGATAGAAACTTCTACTTTATATTACCTCTGCACCATTTGCATAAGCAGAGAAGCGTAAAATGGTAATAAAGTGAAAACACCAGAACACCATAGACCAAATGAAACTAGCAGCTGTATGTGAGAGGGTTTTTGTGTATTGCTAGTTGCATGCTTTTCACATTTGTGATTTAGTAGCTTTTAAATCAGTTTCCTTATTAGTCTAGAAAAAAACTGATAAATAAAGCCGAGAGTTGTCAGCGACTACTAAGGACAAACGTGACCTGTCACAAAACTTTAGAAATGTACAATTTGCAATGTCTCAACTTGACCGAAGAGTCGCGAAGAGCGATGAATTATTATGTTTTACAACTAACTTCTCAGTATTCAACTAACATTATGCTTTTCAGTAATGAAACCTAATTTAATGCATCTTAATTAAGATTGAGCTATTTATATTGCATCATTAGGGATATTAGATTACTAATTAGACCTTGCAAAGCTTACATATGAAGTTTAAATTTCTAGGGATTAATTTTTATTTCATATGAAAATGAGTTAAAAATCAGAAGTTGCTGTTGCATTCTTAATCACAATTTGCAGATTTTTAATAAGTTGTAACAAATTTATTCTATTGAAGCTGAACTCATGTAAGTAACAGATGTTGGTAACAGATGGCATAACTTACATATTACCATTTATACTCTGAAATGATAAATTCCTCTTCTGTAAACTAATAGATGCAAATCAATATTGTTGTTGTTAATGTGGATAAATAATCAATAATATGTAGCACCCGCATAAAGTGGGATAAATAATTCAACTGCAGTGAAACTAGGGTCAAACTATCTACTTTAGTGGAATTGGAAAGAAGAAACCAGCTTTTCAGCCAAATGGGTTTTCAAGATGGAGAAATGACCCTAAAATTTGTCACTATTTTGTTGTCAGCAGGCCATTGTGTGTCACAAACACATGGCTCAAAGATGATGTTTCTGCTGGTTGATAGTTCTGACATTTATTAAAGGGGAGAGACTTTTTCTTATTCTTGACTGATGGCAGTATTCATGGGTTTTAAGTGATGAATGGAGTAGATTTTTGAAAAGTTTAAATGCCATAACAGACTGACACAGAAAACTCAAACCTAAAAATGCTTAAAAAGATTTGCACAAATTAACAAAACAAAACACTCAGACAAAATACTCAAAGAATCCAAAGAACTACCAAAACATAAAATTCTTAGCAGAATACAATGAAAATGTAGTCCGAGCAGTCCAACAAAATGTGTTTAACAGTTAATAGAACATTACCTCGCCCTACAGAAGGGGCCATATATGAAATTTGTTGCCCTAGTGGTGAAACTGATAATTAACCTAATGAAATTTGTAATTCATTTTCACTCATCATAATCATAATCATCATTTTTACCTTCATTCACATATTTCTTGGTCTCGGTCGTTATGCCATTCAGAAATTATAATTCAACTATTAGCTTTGAACCTTACTTTTGAACAGCAGAGAGCAAGGCTTAATTGAGAAATTTCTCACAAAAGATTTGTATGGGTATATAATTAATGAAAGGCATGCAAAAGTGCAGGAATGCAATCCAGCTAATGGCTATGTTAATTAACTATGGGTTTTCATGCAGTTAAATGTAAAATTTCAATGTTCACTTGGATGGAATGGGATAAAGTGCACATTGTCATTTACAGTCTTAATGATAATACATCAGACAAACTTCAACCCAAGACAATTTAAGCACCATTTGTTGCTTACAAGAGTTCTTACCCAGAAGATTTATCTTTATTACATGCTTCTGGAAATGGAAAAGTTTTGGAGTGTGGTTTTTTAGGAACTGAATATTAAAGAATGAACAATTAGAATGAAAAAAAAAACGGTGTAAACCTGTTATCATTTTATTTTTATGGACTGGTTACATTAGAAATTAGACAGAAATAATGTGTGTAATCAGTACATGATTAAAGACAAATTTTTGTGCAAGGTAAAAGGAATATTCTGATTGGTTTAATTAGACCCCCTCTATTGACACACTAGGGGCAATAATCTATAAGGTAGCGTTTCAGTTTTGAAGTAGAAAATTGTGTACTGTGGTAATTTATTATTATCCATTCAAAGAATTCTAAAATCTGCTCATTAAAGGATTAAATCTTTAAAATATTTTAAAATCTCAATTTGCCTTTAAGCAATGAGTCATTCGAAATAAAAACATGTTCAATGTCAATATCTAAATAACCAAAAAACTCATGTAAAAAGTTAGGGTGGATGAAAATCCGCCATTTTGAATTTCAGATACACCAGAAGTTTAAATATAAGTCACGTGACTTTCCAAAACCAATAATAAAAACCTTAATTTCCATTAAAAATTAAACAAAATTTAAAAATTTAAAAATTCACCTAAATTTCAAATATTTAGTATCTAAAAATTCAAAAACTTTAAATTACACATGTTTCAACCCCCTTCCCTTTTCTGTCACTCTTAGAACGCAACTTTGCTCGTTAAACCAAACAACCTAATTATTCTAAAAATAAAATGTTTACTAAACCTATACATGGCAAGTGTAGCTTAAGCTTGAATTTCTCCTTTTGCGGTGCAACACACTTGGCTTTCGGAAAATGTGATTGAAAACAGACCTCGTTGTTGTATTCGGTTTCAGCCGCTGACCTTGTTTCCCTCGTGGTTTATCAAGTCGAAACTGAAATGAAAGTCATTTCTCGCCTTTAATTAAGAGTGCGGAGTGAAATATTCTCTTTATTCTTTTAATTTCACTTGTACTTTTCGTTTCCTGTCTCAGGCAGACCGTAAAAAGAGGGAAGGAAAGATGGAGATTGCTTGTTTATTTAAACATTAGAAAAATAGAAGCAGATGCTGCAGTTAAAGATGAGAAGTGCCATTATGGAGGGAGGAATGAATGGGGAAATGGTTTTTGGTTTGACTTTTGTTGAAATTTTCATTATAAGTTATTGTCTTGGAGGAATAATGGATGATATCTTTTTTTTTTTTTTTTTTTTATAATGTGAAAGTTCTCATTGAAAGTTGTTAATTTGTGGTGGATTTGAGTTTTTTAATTGAAGTAAGAGAATGTTATATTTTGGTTGTTTTTGTTTTTTTTAAGTGGGGATTAATTTTATTTTTGTGGTGAAATTGGAGGATTTGGAAGATTTTTTAATTTCATTATCAGAAATTTAAGTTTTATAGTTGGGATTTTGTGATAATTTTGTAAAATTAGAGAAAAATTTTGGTAAATTTCAATTTTTTATAGTGTAAATATGAGAGCAATTTATCAACAAAAAAAAATTACAAAAATTTCAAAAATGAAATCAAAATTTCACAAAATTTATTCAAAACTCAAAAACCACACAAAAATTTCAAAAATTACATCAAATATTATTGAAAACTCAAACCACACAAAAATTTCATAAATTATCAAAATTTAAAAAAAAAATCCAACATTTATCCAAATTCCACTCATTTCTCACAATTCCCTTCACGCTCCATCCTCTATCCTTCAAACCCCTTGATCTAAACAAACAAACACCAAATCGACCTCCCAGCATTCAACAGGTCAACTACCCACACCACCAAAACCCAAGGGATTAAACCTTCCAACATCCGCTTTCTAAACGAGAAACACATGTTAGGGGAATGGGCCATGGGGATAAACAAAGAAAGAAAGGGTGTGTATGTAACACCTCAATCCCACATTCCAACAAACACTTAAATTTTATTTGGATTCAACATCGCAATGTGTCGGCGTCGCAATCGACGTTCCCGTCGCTGTGGCGCTTTAAACACTCTAATTCAGTGCGCTTTAAATGGAATGAAATTGACGAGCGCTGAGAGCTGCCAGTACGATTTGGACGAGCAGCAGCTGCGGGTTTGCGATACAAAAGCGCGGCTAGTGTTGGTGATAAACACCGGAGAAGAGAAAACCGGCCTCAAGACGGACAAAACGGAAGCGCAAGACGCGGCGGAGTCGACGGCCGTCGGCGCCGTGGGAGTGGATCAATATTCCCGGATGATGCAACCCTTTCAGCCCGCGATGCCGAGTCCGGCCGCTTCTGCGGCCATGTTTCTCTATGGGTTGACTCCCACGTTGCACCACCATCATCATCCGTTGGTCAGTTTTTGTTTGGTTTGGTTTGGTTGGGGGTTTTGTTCGTTGTGGATGGGTTCAAGTCAAATGCGTTGACGAGATTTGTGGGATTTATGAAGATTTCTTGTAAAGGGTTTTTTTTTTTAAGATTTATAAAGATTTGTAGAGATTTAAAGATTTTGTGAGGAATTTTTAGGGGTTTTTAAGAATTTTTGTAGGGTTTTTGACTAGGGATTTGAGATTTGCTAAGATTTTTTTTAAAGATTTACAAGGATTTGTAGAGATTTAGAGATTGTTTTGGAATTCGTAACGAATGTTTAGGGATGATTTTGAGGGTTCTTGACTAGAGATTTGAGATTTGCTAAGATTTTTTTTTAAGAAAGTGATTTAGAAGGGGTTAGAGAGTAGGGGTTAATTATTTGAATGTGGGTGACCGGGTATGGGAAGTCGGGTAGGGTAAATAGATGGATTTTTAAGATTTTTCTTTGAATTTGATTGTTTTGGGTTTTAAGAGGGATGTTGACGCTTGAGAGTGGAATGATGACATCCGGTTGACTGGGTGAGTTTCGGCGACCGGTTAGGTAAAAATTAATAAAAGATGAAAGTTTGGGGTTTGGATTTTTTTTGTCTGTTTTGTGGTTTTTACTTCCGACTGTTAACCAATCACTGAAAAAAATCGGCAAGAAAAATGACAAAGGAAAACTTATGACTTGATTGACCTTTTGTTTTGAAAATTGCTGTGTGAAAAGTGTTTTTTTAGATTTTCACACGCCTCATTGATATCACTTTTGGTTTTTAGTGTGTTTTTCTAAAACAATTGAAAGATTGAAGCTGAAACCTTTTGTCTTTTCTTTTTTTTTTGATGTTTGATCAAATTCGTAACGAACATTAGGGCACTTACAGAGTTTTTAGACACCTTTTGGGTGAGCCGGTCGCGGTTAAATTGAAAATATGAATTTAAAAATGTCAATAAATTCAAAAAACTTGAAAAAAAGGGTTAAAATTTAATCAAAATTATTTATATAAACAAAACAAAAAAATCAATAAAACTTAATAAAATAATATTCCTTATTACATACCGCACCAAAAATATTAAAAACAAGTGAACGCGATGTCCAGGTATACCGTACACCAATAACAAGAAAATTTTAAAAAAATATTAAAACTACAAATAAATGCTACCACCACTTTAAAAACCCTCAAAACTCACTTTTTTTTTAATTTTAAATTAAACCAAATTCCAAAACTTTCCATAAATTTAACGACAAATCGGAATTTCGTTTGACCGGTCCGGTCGCGTCAAAAAAAACCGGTCGCGTCAAAAAACCGCGAAATAGCGCGGGACAAAAAATACCGACTTGCACATTTTACATCTTAATTAAGTCCCTTTTAATTTTTAATGCACAAATATTACAAGTGCATTAATTCGAGCAAAATGCGATGCATTAGAGGTTTGCTTACTAAACTTCCAACTTACTACTGGGACTTAAAGAAATGCGTAAACGACGACTGGGCTGAAATTAATCGCTCCATTTGGGTAAATAACTCGGCTATTTTAACTTCCTTGACTCATCTCTGTTTTCCCAATTTTTTCACACCGAAAAAGTATTTTTACTACATCTAAAAATGGTTGGTTCAGGTCTAAATGTCGAGAGAAATTCAAGCAACAGTAAATTTTATTTTTTTTTAAATTTTTATTGTGTTTGCGTAAAAAAAAATTGGAAGGGTTAATAACGGCCATGTTTGTTGATGGTTGGAGTTGAGTGATTAGTTGCAGATGTGTGTACTCAGGCAACGTTAATAAAAGCTGATGTTATGATGTTTTAAGGGTATTGTATGAATTTTTAATATTTTTTGTTTTTAATTTAATTACAGGTGAGTGTATCAAGTGCTGGTGTACCTCAGATTTGGCCTGAATCCACTCCTGTAAGTACTGTTCGAGTCCATTTCTAATTGAATTGTGTTTAATTCACTTAGTGCTTACTTTAGCAGCTTTTAGTGTATATTAAAGTAGTTTTTTATTATTTTTTTTAATAGGGAAATGTTTTGAATGAATTTTTCCAGGTGAAAATTTGGAGTTTATGGAAGTGCTGCGACGTTGTGTGGAATTTGCATCTGTTATTTTTTTGTGAAATTGAAGCTGGAAAGTTTTTTTTTAGACGTGAAATGTGAATTTTGTTGGATGTAAAGTGATTTTTGAAGTATTTTGGTGTGTGAAAGTTGTTTTTTGAGTTTAAAATGACATTTTTATGGTCAAAAACGACATTTAAACGACGAAATTATTTTTTAAAACATTTCTTAAGCTTAAAAATCTAAATTTTTACTCGAAATCTTTATTACATAACATTTATATACTTCAAATCTGTTTTTAAAACAATTTTATGTCCTAAAAATTACTTAAACTTCTAAAAAGTCGCACTCCCAAAACTGCGTTATATTACCATAAATTGCGGTTTAAAACTGTTAAAAACGACATTTAAACACCAAAATTATTATTGTTTTTTTTAATTTTTACTAACATCTTTAACAAACCTGTTTTTAAAACAATTTTAATTCTTAAAAATAACATTTATCGCTTGAAAAGTTAAATTTTTTACTTAAAAACTGCATTATATCGCCAAAAATTGACGTTTACAACTGAAAAACACTTTCTTGCTCTTACGAAGTTCATTTCAGTCACAAAAATGCATTTGATCGCTGAAAGTAAAATTTATTTAGGCCTAAAATTACCTTTTCTAGCCAACAACTCAACAAATTGCTCTTTTATTCCCCTTTCCCGTAGGTTAACTCGGGGTGAAGGAATCCACCACCATCATTGTCATCCAATTGCTACTTGTTGATAATTTGCAATTAATTGTTAATAAGGTGGGGAAGCGAAGCTCGGGGTCAAAATACGCCAAATGCGGGCGTCCGGATGTGTTATAACACCGCAATTACTACTCTTGTTGATGATAAAAGGTCATATGAGAGATAATCTCAAACCCAGACTCTAGATTTCATTCACATCATTCACAATTACGAGAAAAGGAATATTTTGTTTATTTTTTTGATTTAAGTGACTATTGACCTGAATTTAACTGGGATGTGCCAAATTACTGAAATAGATTAGCTGAAAGGCTAAACCAAGCGAAATATTCGGGTTAGAGTTTATTTTGTTGATGAAAGTTTGGTGATGTTTTGTAAAGTTGAAGTTACACTACACTCCCTCAAGTGGAAACTTCTGTTGAATTGAAATGAATGCAATGGAACCTTGTGGATGCCACAGTCCCTAAAGAATTGGTTTTTTTTTTTTTTTTTTGAATTTAAGATGCTTTTAAAATGGGAGAACAACTTCAACAGCAGGGTGATAAGGATGTGAATAATGGAACAGAACGCAAACCACCAACATTTTTTTTTCCAAAATTTTGTAAGATCTTTACAAAAATAAAAATAATTTTAAAAGAAATTTGGGCATTTATTTGAGGTTTTAGGTGAATTTTGGTCAATTTTATTGAATGATAAAATTTTTAGATTGACTTGGTCACGATTTGTGAGATTTTGTTCGTAATATAATAGAAGTTGTAGATAAATCTGGTCAGAATTTTGAATTTTTAGATGAACCGGGCAAGTTTATTGAATTTTTAGGTAAGGTGGTTATGATTTATGTGGTTTTATTCGAAATGCAATAAAACTTTTAGATAATTTGGTCAGAACACTGAATTTTTAGATGAACCGGTTAGGTTATACGGAAATTTTCATTTTTTTAGATGAACCGGTCAATATTACTGAATTTTTATATGAGATATTCGTGTTTTGTGTAGTTTTATTCGGAGTTTAATAGAATGTATAGACAATTTAATCAATAACTGCATTTTTAGATGAATCGGTCACAATTAAGAGCAAACTTTCAACTTTGATTTAACAGGTCACTTTTTCCAATTTTATTTTAATTTTCAGATGAATAAATCCAAAGATTAAAATCTCTGAAATTTTAGATGAACCGGTCACAAATTTTTCAGCTTTTCAAACTAAAACATAACATAATTTTCTAAAAAAAAAATATCTATTTTCCAGCAAATGGTTCATGCACAAATGACCTCATCGTACTCGCAGTATTCTCAAAATGGTGATTCAAACGGACAAGCCAAGTCGGAACCGAAGGAAACAGGCCCACCATATACTCCACCCACAGTCACCCCTAACGGCGTCGAGCAGCAAACAGTAAGTCACTCAATCCACAAACAAACAAATCCAAACCACAATTAAACCACACTTCTAATTCCTAAATCCAGCAAACTGATTTGGACCCGGAGTTAGCGGCGGCTGGACAAGGGACAGCTACACAAACCACCACAGCCAGCACAACACCTGTCAAAGAACAACCAAAGAGATTGCATGTTTCTAATATTCCATTTCGGTTCCGGGATCCCGATTTAAGACAAATGTTCGGGGTAAGATTAAATATTTTAAATATGAATCTACTCATCACAAACAATAATTAATCGTCGCCAAATAATTTTCAGACACGTTAAAATTTATAAAAACTGAATGTCAAAAGGAAAATGGATTATGGGAGCTAAGTTCGCTGCCCCTGTGGCATGACTTGCCCGAAATGATTTCGTTGTTTTTCAGCGACTGATCTAGGATTTAGTCCCGAAATTCTCGAGCAGGGTTTCCGTGACGTCACAAACTCGGAATTCCCAGAATCCATTTTTCTTTTGACATTCACCATTCACGATTTTTTTTTTTTTTTTATTTATTTATTTATTTATTTATTTTTTTTTTTTTTTTTTTACAAAATTTAACGTGTCAAAAAAAAACCATTTGGTGACGATTACCGTAATTACTGTTTGTGATGTGCAGATTCACATTTAATAATAAACTACTTCAGTTTCACTTGATCGTTAAAAAATTAAATTATATATTTTTTTAATTTTCATTCATTTAAATTTTTCTAGCAATTCGGCCCCATCTTGGATGTTGAAATCATTTTCAATGAACGCGGCTCAAAGGTAGGACAAATTTTACATTATCTGATCACTTATGTAATACTTTTAATATAGGATTATTAATGATGTCACTTATTTTTTTTTGACTGGAGAAATCGCTTTTAGTTGTAATAAAAATTGTGCTTTACAGTGTTCAAACATTGTAGTTGAAAAAGCAATTAAAAGTTTATGTTTAACTTGGTTTGGCAAACATGACAGAGTGAATTTTAATTTGAATGAACTTTAGTATTCAATTTAAAATGTTTGAACTTGTAAATGCAATTTTTATTTACATATGACAAATTAAATTGTATTTATTTCGTAATGAAATTCATATTTAGTATTTTATACAACCTATTATTATTTGATATAAATATAGCTGGAATAAATGCATATTTGCATAAAAAAATATTTTATGACAAAAAGTCAATATTTGCATATAATGCGCAAATTGTAATTTTTGCAGAAAAGTGCATAATTTTGTGAATATTTTATACGAAACGTGTAAAACGTTTAAAATCACATGAAATTACATACATTAAATTAACAAAAGATTAAGTTAACTTTTTAAATACTAAGAATGAACTTTGTTGATGAAAATTTTTTTCTCAATTCTGTATTATTTATTCTGTAGAGATAATTTAATTTTAGTGTGCACTAATTGAATACCGTAAATTAGATTTTTTTTTTTTTTTTTTTTGCATTATTTTGAATCTAAAATTTAGAAATAATTTATAATTTAATAGGAAATTTTAGTTTAATTGTATTCTAGGTTCTAGATAGTGATTCTAAAATTTAAATTTAGTTATAGTAGTTACAATCACTTAGTGCAGACTAAAGCTATTATTGCAAGATGACATTAAAGTAGAAGTCTATAAGCCAATAAAATTTACTCAATTTACTTGAATTTGCATAAATTTATGAAACGACAAAAAATTTAAATTACTTTTAGGAATTTACTTCTACCTTCAAGTCATTTTTGTCGCCACCTGGTGACACTTTTCTAAAACTATAAACTTATCTGTAACCTTGAAAACTCGTAACTTGATGTGCATATTTACTAACAATGCATCAATGGGTTATAATTTAATAACAACGCTTTATAATTTTCCTCTCTTTTGCTTGATTTGATTCATTTTATTTTGGGGTTAAGGAAATTTGGAAAAAAAATTATTTTTTTTATTTGATCATTATTATTAATCTGACATGTTGCTTAAGGTAATTAAGACATGTTTTACCTACATTTTTCTACTTAATTTATAAATACATTATCATTTTACATGTTTATTTGACATAGCTGCTCTCGCATGTGTTTTTGGACAAAGCATGCAGCTTTGGGAGAGGAATTTTCATTTAATTTAATCAAACATTTCAACAAAATCTGTCATTTTCACTGCGTTGATTTTTACCGAAACGCATGACTGAAAATATAATAATAACAAATATCGAAAAATTTAATAATTATATATCAATAATAATTATAAAAATTATATTTCAAAAGTTGTTTTTAATGTTGACTTGTGGAAAAATGTGTTTTAATCATTATTAACCCCTTAAACCCAACCCTTTTTACATTTTTGAATAATATTTACATATTTGTATATATTTTTTTTTATAAAAAAAAATTGTTATATTACATTGTGATAAAATAATTTTCTGGATAAAAAAATATTGTTGGGTTTATATTGTTAAAAAATGTTTAAAAAAATATTGAAAAATTATTTTTATTATATGTTCTGTGCACGGATTTTAATGCATGTTTCCTTATTTTCCTTGTTGCATGCAGGGATTCGGTTTTGTAACTTTCGCAAATAGCTCGGACGCTGACAGAGCACGAGAGAAATTGAACGGCACTGTGGTTGAGGGACGAAAAATTGAGGTGCATGGTGATATTATATATATATATACATTATTACATATTTATATTTACATTTGTGGTAGCACTCACTTGACATTTTTTTTCATCAATTTACTTATTTTATTTTTTTTAGTTTTAATTTTTAATTTTATGTTTTTTTTTTTTAAGATAAGAAATCAAAAAACTGGATTTGTCAAGAAAAAAAAGTTTTTTGGTTTCTTTGATTATTGTTTATTTTTTGTATTATTATAAAAGAGATATTTGAAAATTTTAAACTATTGCATACGATTCCAATCAGGCTTTGTTTCATTCCTTGTGCAGTTAAGAGCCTTTGAACACATGCAAAAATGTGCAAAACAAATGTAAATGTGTGTCTCACTCGGAACGGTAGATTGGGCAGGTAAGATTAATTCTTGTGAAGTAATTCAAACAAAATTAGATCAAATTTAAGAAAAAAAATGGTGGAGGTGATGTTGAGTTAGTATTTTTTTTTGTTGTAACTTATGTCTTTTGAAGCGATGTTAAGGGCAATGTCGAAAGCAAGGAAATCAACTTCTTGATTTACTCGATTAACCATCTAAATTTGTAGGAAAAGAGAATTTTTTCCAATGAAAAATTTATTGGAAATCTTCAATTCTACAAAATCTGAAAGTTGGTGGAAAATTGTACAGTCGAACGTGTTGTAACGAAAACCCGCATGTAACGAAACTGTTCGAAATCCCATCTATTGTACGTCAATCGTGTATCAAGTTGTCTCGATATAACGAAAACTCGTTATAATGAACGAATTTTTCGGTCCATTCAGTTTCGTTATAACGGGGTTCGACTGTAATAGAAAGCCAACTTTGTCGTGATTTTTATAACAATTTTTTATTTAGATTCTGAGAAAGGCAGACTTTTTCTGGAAAAGTAGTTTAAATAAAGGTAACTTTACAACTAACGTGAAAGTTGTTTTTCAGAGTGTGAAATGTATATTTTCCATCAACTTTTAATATATTTTCCAAGTGGCGGTGTCATTGCGTTTCGACTCGAAAACAATAATTTTGTTTAAAATGAGTTGAATTTGATGCACAACGTAAAGTTTTATGGCGAGTGTAATGTGTATAATCAGATGCCATTTTGTTTGAGTTGAGTTGAGTAGAAATGAAATGACACCACGTGATATGGTGAATCACTTTGGAAAATCTTTATCTGTTGGTAGTAAAGTGTTGATAAAGTTTTATTGAGTGATGCATTCAGTTGGTTTTAATGGTTTGTGATGATAGACTGTGCAATGAAATGTGAAGAATAAGTTGACTGTGTTCTTTGGAGAACAAAATTTTTTATTGCTCTTTGGGATAGAAAATAGGAAATTTCAATAGCTCTTTATTGGCTTTTGTGCTGAATATTGTTATCTTGCAGTGATTTATGTAAAAAGCTATATTTTGTAAGCTATATTTTGTTTTTAAAAGTCAATGTTACTATGTAAGGTTTGTGCATTAAATCAAAAAGACTGCAATTAAGAGTTTTAAAGAATCTAGTTTTTAGTTATTTTTTCAGACCAAATTTAAGAGATTGGTTAAACAACTAGCAATAATTAGTATTAGTATATAATTATACAGTGGAATCTGCGAGTAACGACAATCGGTTATAACGACATTTTTTGGGCGATCTTTTTAATGTTGTTACTTGCTGATTCCACTGTATTGTTGTTATTTTAGACAGTTTTAACTTGTTGAAAGACGAGAAGGGATTCGTTCATTTTATTGACAGTCAATAAAAGTTATAGATTGTTTTATCGACTCATTTTAAAAATGGAAATTTGTCGATAAAACGACATAATTCTAATTTTACGAAATTTAAACTATCATCTTTTTTGTTGAGGGTGTGAATAATTTGTTGGTTTGAAGGTCTTTCTATAATCTATGCCAAGGCATTGTAGGTTTAATGCTCAAGTTCATGCAAAACCTGTTGGAATTTTTCGATTGATACGGTAATAGCAATTAAAGACGAACAAGCGGAGGTTGAAACTATTGCGGAAGCTTCACTGCATGGTAATCCTAAACCAAGAAAAAAAATTTCAGATTTGGCTCGTGAGAAAAGAATAAATGAATTAATAAAAATTCGTCAAAATATGAATATTTTCGATTATCTCATAAGAATTGAAAATGCCTTAGAAAAATAGTTACCAAAAAACCAAATTTATTCATTAACCTTTCTATTACCTACCATGGTAAAAATTTAGTCTTACATCTGTTTTGAAGACAATTTTAGACTTGTGGAGATTCAGAATGGTAATAAATTTATAACTTGAAACCCATCTATGCAAAAGAAAAGACTCGAGGCCTCCAGTGACTACTTTGGCCATATGCGACCTGTTACGTAACATTAGGAATATCTCGAGGGAAATTAGACGTTTGGGCATTAAAAATTAAAATAGTTAGAGTTTATAACATTGCTATAAGTAAGTAAGTAAGTTTTCAACACTTACTTACAGTATGATAAGTGACAAGAAAGAATTGAACATTCTTGATGTTACGTAAACATTCTTAAGAACTGTTATATGTAATTGTAAGTATAGTTAAAAACGTGTATTTTGAACGTTTTTAACGAATTGAGAAAATATAGTATTTACAATTGCAGTCATGACATTATGTATAAAGTAATTCTAGTTGCTACAATTGAAGCATTTAAAAATATATTAGTTGCAATAACTTTTCCTAATCAAAAGTTAGATTAATCTGGTTATTCAAATTGGTTTTGCCTGACTATCTAACAAATCTTTTTACTGGATTTTCTGTTGCAAAACATCTGACTAACAACAGTGAATTTTGTGATAATCTGTTAATAGTTACTAGAAATATTGTTTTGGTTGCATTTATAAAAAAAAAAAATTTTTTTTTTAAACTTTTGTTCATTAAATATGGAATTTCTCTTAGGAATTTCTTTAAAGAAATACACCTGCAGCATATTTTATTATGTTTTCACAGATTTTCCCTTGCTTTTCTTACATTATACAAAGAATTGTAAATTTCTTGCTTTCGACAGCTTAGCATTTCTTTAAAAGAATATTATAAAAGCATCTCTGATCAAAATTTTAGGTTTTCAATGGTTCATTTACACACACTTTGAAATCAGATTTGAAATTTATTATAAATTTAATTTAATTTTGAAACTGTTAATGACATAGCACAACAACAAACAAGAAGAAAAAACACTTCAGCTGAGTTGCCTCAATTTGAGTAAAAGCATTGCACCTAAGTTAATTTGATAATTGAATTGCTCCATCACTTGGTAATTGAATGTTCCAAGAGTTTTCAAAAATTATATTTCCAAAATTGATTTTAATTGAAAAATTTGCATATTGAGTTATTTGTATCACTGAGCCTTGATGCAATTAGCCACGAAGAACTTTAACTTCGCTAAAACTTCAATGGCTGCTGGAACTAGAAATTGAGACTTCACAAGCAAAATATTAAAAAAAATGAAGTGCTTTGCCATCTGGTGTTGAAATTTGGTACTTTAAAATTTTTATTTTTTTTTTTTATTTTTATTTTTTTTTTAAATTAGCTTTAAAAAAATTTAGAGTCAAATTTTAACATTAAATGTCACTGCAATTTAATTTAACTAGTAATACATATTATTGGAATTTAACACCAGATGTTTCTAGCATTTTTGGATTTGTACACTTTACGTATTGAGGCAACATCAGCTTATTTTGATTAAAATTTAAATTCATATACACATTACATAAACATTGTCAAGTATTATTTAATGTTATGTACTCAAGCTTCAATGTTATGTTTCAAAAGGAGACTCATTAATTATAATTTATTCAGTATTTACTTAAATTTGTCATTTATCAAAATATTTGATTTTAAATTTAAATTAGAAATTTATCAGAGAATTTGAATTAATTTTTAAAAAAAATCTCCTTTTTACTTTTTACATTGAAATGAATAAAATCAATACAAGTGTCTAGAACACTTTTGTTGATTCAGTAGTGAGTGTTGGCATGAATCCTGTTTTTATTTTATTATTATTTTAGGCTTAGATCATTTTATGGCTAAAAAGATTTAGAAAATAGAAATTGATAAAAAATTTGATAAAAATTGCAAGATTTTGATTTTAAAAAATAAAAAAAATTTAGTAATATTAAATTCTTTAATAAAAAATCAGCAATTTTATTACAAAATTTGAACAATTTCTATAATTTTATTTTAATTCAAAATTCACTTTTGAATTTTTTTTTAATTTAAAAAAGGTTAAAAATTTTTAGCTATAAACATGATCTTCCAATCTTATAACAATTTATTAACCGTTATCGCTATTTCCAACCTTCAGGTGAATAATGCAACTGCAAGAGTTCAAACCAAGAAAACGCCCACAATTCCCAACGGTAAGTGGCTTAAATCACTAAACAAAAACAAAATAGGGGATAAAATATTTATTTCTAATAATGTGTGTGTGTGTGTTTAATATCAGTCTAGCATTTGATCGTTTATTTTTTAGTTGATATTTTTAAAACTTTAGTTTCTCATTTTTATTTTTATTTTATGTTTTTCATATCTGGATATTGCACACACTAATCTTTTCTCTTATTTGTCACTTGATCATCCACGACACGCGGGAATGTCTACATTTTCATTTTTTTCTTCATTTTATTTTATTTCATTTCATTTCATTTCATTTTATTTTTTACTTTAAATGTGTTTATTTTAGTAGTTGTCATGTCATTTGGTGATGGGTGCTGGATTGATAACAGGAAAAACTTTATTTTTCTTTTATATGTGTATTTTATTAACATTTTTACATCTTGACAGATTTTTTGCATTCATTTTTCAACTTTTTATGTATATAAAAATAAAAATATATAAATATTATATTAAAAAAATATACATATTTATATATTTGAAATTTTTTCAAAATTTTTGACATAGTTGGATGTCCCAATATTTGTCTTTAGTTTAAACCACTACTGTATTTTTATTATTATTACCCTAAAGTCTTTATACTTTTTTCCCATTTTTATTTTTTTATTTTATATGGATTGATGGTCTGGTTACATGCTAAATTTATTATGACCCATTCAGTTTGTGATATAAAATTTATGCATTGAATTTTGAATGATTTATATTGTTCTACATGTTATTTTAATGCACATCTTGTGACAAAGTTGGAGAAATGGTAGTTTTCAGAGAAGTGTATGGTAGAAAACAATTGCATTATTAGAGAAAATTTAATTTGGGTTGATTCTATTTGCTGGATTGTAGTGTACAGTGATCAAATACAGCTGTTTTTGAAATGCCGGTCTGGTATTAGTTTCAGAACATGTCACATACATGGCAAATCACCATTGGGCATGTTCATCCATGAGTGAATTAAACTTCTTAGCTGTTTTTGATGGTGCTGAAATAATATTTGGATTTTGAAAGAAGTGACATTTTTCTTAACTTCTTGAGTTCATGCATATCTCAGTAAATTAAATTCTGGCTAAATTTGGTGTGAAAAAAATTATTAATAATAAAATTATAGCCATTGCAATTTTTCTGCCCCTTAAAATTCTATGAAACTTTTTTGGTTAGGCTTTCTGCTATAGCTAATGAGGAATTAAAAGTTTCAGTGTGTAACCCTCTACTTTAAGTATTTTCCCTAGATGGGGTAACACAGCAAGAGTCAAGCAAGAAAAAAATGTTCCTGATTGGTTAGATATGCCCTCTCTGTTGGCAGTAACGAACATTACACTCGATTTGGTTAAGGGCGCTTGAGCTTCAGGGTAGTGAAAATGTGTGAATTTTTACCATTGCTGGTGATTTTCGCAACTCTGTAATGGAAGGGTTAAAATAAATTTTGAGTGCACTCTTGTACGCTGTTGTTATTTCAATCTGGAATTAGTATCGGATAATTATTCGATCAATATCTAGACAAAGCAGCTATGTTTGGAAATTTCTATTTTGCTGTTGAAAGTTGATACACCTTTTTAATCTAATGATTTTAATGGCACAAACATGTTTTCCTACTTTCCCCCAGATACAAGATCTTGTTTGCTTCAATAAGTTTTCTTCATATATACATATAAGAGAAGATGAAAAAATACAATGTAATGTGAAATTAGATTAGTTAGAGCTTCTAGAAAGCATTCAGTTCATATACCAGGGGGGAAGAATGATAGATTGTTATGAAATGTAGCAGGAATGGAGTTTTTATTTTCTGTTATTGTGGGCTGTTGTAGAATTATTAAATTCTTTGAATGCCAGGATGTGCAGAATTTTCAATATAGCTGATTTTGTGATAAACAAAATGTAATGCAGTGAAGTAAGGGATTGTACATAATACTAAAATGTAAGTAAATTGTTCAGTTCTCAATCTGAAACAAGTACAAATTTAGAGCCAAACGTCAGCAATGAAAAATCAATCGACGAGATTTGCAAATCTTCAGATTTTTGTACAGATTTGGAGTTTCGAGATTTGTCAGATATTAGAAGATGTATTGAGATTTATGGAGATTTTTAGAGACTTGAGATGATGTCACCGATGAAAACTTTGGTCGTCATTTTGACGACGTTATCACCGAAACCCCACCCACACGTTTAGAACTAAAATCCCAAGATTTATTGGGATTTTTTAATATTTCTACAGATTTTGGGATTTTTACAATTTTTTTTTTACTTTGTCGACGACATTTTTGAGTTTTTCCGATTCCTCGATTTTAAATCTGTTTCACACCACACACTCTTAACCTTTCCAACCCCCACCACTAGGTATCACTTTCTCAAACTTTGTCACAAGGAATGAATCATCGGTAAGTAAGTAAGTAACTCGTCGTCATTTGGCATTAACCAGACCCATCAATCACTCGGAATATTTTGATCCCTTTTATTTTTAAGTTTATTTTATTTTTGCCTGATCGATGAGAGTTTGCATGTTGTCTCTGCTAGCGGCCGCCTTGCGTGGTGTTGCGATCCAAAGAGGCCGGGCACGTGGGGCATACACGGCCTTCGCCAGGCACCCCACTCCACTAACAGCTGCGGCTGCGGCTACCGCTCTGCATGGCTACACTCCGTAAGTTCGTGTTTTACTTGGACAAAACAAACAAACATCCCCCGAAATACCCGAATTATATTCCCAGTTTCTTTTCATTCGAAACTCACATTTTTTTCTCTTTTATTATTATTATATAAGAAAGTATATATGTTGATTGTTCATTTCTTTGACACTGTATTGTATATGAAATTTAAGTTAAGTGATCATTGGGTTCATTTTTCATCTTTTTTTTTTTTTTTTTTAATTTTTCCTTGTAAAATTTTTTACTTATTTTGAAATCTCTGCATGTTAAATGAAATGTTCTAAAAAAAAAACGCAGAGTTTTATTTATCTCATGTCCCCGTAACGAAAAAAAACGAATTGTTTTTATGATTTACATGAAGTTTAATTAAATAAAAGTTATTTATTTATTATTTTTTTTAAATTTTTTATTTTATTTACCCCTTGTAAATTTTCATCCATCATTCACGGCATGATGTCATTTTTTATAGTAGAAAGGAAATTGAGTTTCTGATGCACGTTTTTGTATCAAAATTTTTATTTTTATTATTATTCTTTTTTATTCTTTTTTTATTTTTATTTTTTTTTTTTGAAGTATAGTGATAAAAGTTCAATTTAGGATGTAGCATTGAAAGCAAATTGTTGCATCATCACTCTTGAGGCACTTTATTTGAGACTTACCACTTGTTTGATTGGTAGAGGTGTAGTTTGATTTAGTGGAAAATGGAAATACCAAAAAAAAAAAAATTATTGTTTTTTTTTTTTTTTTTTTTTTTAGTATCTTATGTGTCAAATATTATTTTATTATGATTTGTTTTTTTTTATACCTATCTATAAAGTTTAGTTTAAATTGGTAGATTTTATGGTAGAATATAATTAGTTTGTAGTTGTAGTGTAGTTTTCTTCTTTCCTTTTATTTATTTTGATATTTGGAGTTACAAATTTTGTCACCAATAGCAATTTTTTGTTGGGGTTTTATGTTAAAGTTTAGAAAGAATGGCAAAGGATGAAATGATTAACAACTTTGTTAGAGGTTTTGTTGTGTTTTATGCATAAGTTAGGTGCGTTTAATTTCGTTAAGGTAAAGTCACTTACTCACTTAAAAGCTGTACCGGTAAGTGACTTTTTCTTAAGTCTAATTAATCATAAAGGAGAGTTTATAATTACCGGTAGGAAGAAATTAAGGTGCATTGTGCAGAACAAAGTCACAGTTTTCTTAATTCAAAATTAATTGGAATTTGGAAAAGAAAATTCAAAACGTTCATTAAACATTCTTCAAGTTGAAGTAAAAGTAGTCAAATTGTGTACTAGTCAATTTTAGTCACTTGTTGTCAAATCTTTAATGGGTGATATATATATATTTTTTTTAAATAATAATATGGCTATTGTAATTTCAGATTTTAATAAGTTAGAATTTATATTTGAAAGTATTTTTATAAAATAATTTTTAAAAAATTAAATTAAAATAAAATTTTAATTCATCCGCAATAACCTGCGGGTGATCTGCAGACATCTTTACAATCTTTATTTTTTTTATATAAATTTTTTAACAATTTTTATTACAAAAAAAATGTTAAAAATTTTTATAAAATTAAAAAAAAAAAAGATTGTGTAGATGTCTGTGAATGACCCGCAGGTTATAGTGGATAGATTGAAAATTTCTTTTTGCGAGTACAGATGGATGAGGATGAAAAATTTTATTAGGCGAACGGTTGAGGATGAAAAATTAACTGATGGGATTGATGTGGACTGAAATTTCAGATCTACTTGCAACTCTTATTTTGAATTAAGCATTAACTATGACTTTTTTATTCAGACAATAGCAAGCAGCTATACTATATCAAAGACGGCTCTCTTTAACTTGGTTGGTCAGAATTAAGAATGCATTATCTTAAGTGTGAACACAGTTTTTTAAGTTAATTACAGTGTGAATCCAGTGGGAAAATGATTTAGAAAATAAGAACTACACTTTAAAACAAAAATATTTAAAGTTGGTTGAGTAATTACTGAGAAAAAGTGGAAAAATCTTTCTAACTAATTTATGTATTAGATTGCAATGCCATCTATTGGTAAAAAGGAGCATAAATTCAAGGGTATCTATAGATACCCTTGAATTTAACCCTTAACCCTCGGATACCCAGTGTGGAATAGTAGCTCTGTTTCCCGTGTTGGCTTAAATCTGACCCAGTGATGTGCGCAGGCACACATCACATAGTCCCAGAATGCTTTGAGTGAAAAAGCTTCAAACAAGGTACCAAAATAGTCATTAATACAATGCATTAATACCCATGTTGGGTCAAATTTGACCCAAAATCAACTTTTATCGTTTATAATTACCGGTAATTTATTTAGACATTCAAAATAAAAATTCATTTGGGTTTTAAGGCATTTTTTGACAACTACTATTTTTAAATAGTTTTTTAAGTCCAAACTGGTCATTTTTGACCTAACATGGGATAGGTAAGGTTAAGGAATTTTTCTTTATCTATCTTAAAGTAAGTTAAGAGTTCATTATGAATCTTAACAAGATCGAATGCATCGAATATCTTCATTTTTGTTGTTTTCATCTAAAACTGACATCTGCCAACTTGTGTCAATTATTTGCAACGATGAAAATTTTTTTAAGAACCACATATTGTCTTACATCAAGAAAAAATGAATGTCGTTTAAGGTTGCCAGCAACTTCAAGAAAAAGTGAAGTATGGCATAAAACATACACTAAGAAATTCCACGTTTCAAGTCAGCAATGGTTATTGCCACCGAGGGACTGTATTTCAAAAAGCGGTGCTTGGAACACTTGCATATTCATCAATCAATACTAAAGTAATGAAGCTGCTGGTAATAAAGTGCCAGTGTTCAATTATTTAATTAATTGCTGCAGCGATAAATTGAGAGCGATTAATATTTGAACACTCAACACCACTCAACTATGACTCCAGGCTGCCAGTGTCACGGTTTTTGTACGTGCTTTTGCAGGTTTAGAAAACTGACTTATGAGAGTAGCGTGCATTGTTAATTGCAAATAACACTAAAAGATTTCATTTCTTTACGAAGAGCATTCATTAACTGTTTAAAGTTTATGAAACCAAGAGATTCAGAAGACAATTTGGATAAAATTACAACATTGAAGAAGTCATTTGTCATCTACTTCATTTTTAAAATATAAATATATTTATGAAGTTACTTCGTAATGTGAATAACTTGAAAGAATGTAATGGATTGCCTTTCTAACGAGACGTGCTGCACGTGCCGGTGCAAGTCCTTCGATGGGTAAATGCCAAAGTTGACTCAATCAGTGCTGGTTCAACCAATGAGGAAAAAGCACACGTTAAAAAGTAAAGATGTAAATTAGGTGCAAAAGAGAACTACGTATTTTTTATTTTTACAAGATAGATGTCAGTTAGTCTTTAAAGGTATTTTTTACTACCAAATGATTGATCTGTCTTTCAGCAGAGATAGTTAAAATGTAAAGTTACGAAATTTTACATTGTCAGGTAGTTTGATGATTTAAGAGTGTTTATTATTTCTATCTATTTATAGTTTGCACCTTGTTAATAAGGTCGGAAATGGCACTCTTTTATTGCATCTTTGAGCCTAGCCCGAGGAAGTTGAACATATTTTAAACTTTGATTATTATGTAAATGTCAGTGAAATATAACTACATAATGTATTTTCAGCGATAGATAGCATTATGTTTCTAAAAGATAGCGAAATGTGAAACTAGATTTTATACCTAAAAAAGGTATCTTATTACACTCTTACTTTTTAGAGTGTATATTGAACCTTTTTTTTAATAGCACGAGTGTTGCGAATAGAAATTGAAATTTGTCACACTATGCAAAAATGTAGAAATAAGGATGTCAAATTAACAACCACATCATTGTCTTATAGAGACATTTTTTAATGTTTACAATTAGGATTATGATGCAAATCTCCAATCAAAAAGACAAATTTTGTCATTATAACATGAACGTTATCATAGAAATTCAAAACTGAAGCATGAATAATTTCATACAATGCTCTTAACTTGACTATAGTTTCACACTGAGCATTTATGTGAGCAGACAGAGAAACTGAATCAGAAGCAGCAATGTTGTCCACAATGGCTCTAGATGATCGAGTGATCCACAATCCATTGTAATTTTCGATCTTCTCGAAAAACATATCGAAAAAGCTACAAACTCATCAAAAACCGCACACTAGTAGTAGAAAACTCACAAACCACTTTGGTCACACCACCAAAATGTGGCTGAAGTGAAAATCTAAACGTCAAAATTTAATTATCTTGATTTTGACATGAGAATCAACTTTTTATCTTACTTCAATTTCACAAAAGCTGTCAATAATATTGACATTTTGAAATACTTTAAACGCTTTGTGTTCAAACTTGAATCAAAAGTTGAAATTACTTGTTCAAAGAAATGCCAGTGTGTTAAACTGATGGCTGAAAATGAAGAAACAGCAGGGAAGTAATGAGCAATCAAAGCAAAGAACTTGACTGGAACCTGATTGGTAGCAGATGGACTTCATTTAGAAATGTCACTAGTTTCATTTACCAAAATGAAAGAAATATAAAATTTCATATCATTTTCCTCTTGAAATGAAATTTTAAAGTGTACATTAACTATTGTCTGCTGGAAATTCAATATCCTGCCATTTATCAAAGTTACTAGATGAAAAACTGAGAGGAATTTGATCCTGAGCTTGGGATTTATTGATCAAGCAATATTCTGGACATGAATAGGTCTGGACAAAATACAGGCATTTATTATTCAATGAGAATTCTTTGAATGCTGCTAATTACATTTTGTTTGTCTCAGTAATGGATAAATGGTGTTGAAACAAGTCATGAATACTGTATTAATTACTGCAGACCTGTATTCAGACCATGGGATCATTCCATATGGCTCAGTATAAAATGTGTACTAGAAAACTTATACTGTTACTGTACAGTCGAACTCTTACGTAGCGTAAACCCCGTTCTAATGTAATCTTTTTTTTACTCAGTGTAACAATGGCTACTTAAAATTTGATTGCTTGTAGCATGAACCTCGATGTAGCGATAAACTTTTGATGATTTTATTACAGTTTATACGATTAATTAACAACAGAAAGCATTTTCTTAAGATCCTTTATGTTGTTTTTTTTTCTAGAACCTTTGCATGTTTACACTATATTCGAGTATCCGATTATAACGTAAAAATTACGTTGTAAGTGGTACTCGGATATAGTGTAAACTCAGTTATAACGTTTCTCTAAATCCGGTCCCTAGAGAAACGTTATAAACGGGTTCCACTGTATGTCATTTCTTATTTATCTGAAGAGAATTTTTCAAGTGAAATGATTGAAGTAAACAGCCAATTAGGGAATTATTAATAACTTCTGGTAGATTTCCATTTCAATTCACAGTGCAGCAGAAGCAGTATTATTGTTAATTTAAAAAGGCAGGAAAATAAGAAAATTAGTTATTCAAAAAAGTAGTATTTTGATTTTATAGAAACAAAATGCTTGAAATGGGCAATGAAATAATTAATGTTGATTTAATATTAATTAATGTTGATCTTTTCCTTACAAATGTTATTCTAACTTTATGTAAAAACAATTGGTATTGGTGATTTGAACCAACTGGTATATTAATTATGTAACTCCACATGTCTTTAAATCTAAAAAAACACAACTTTCACTTAAATTTTTCAATGCAAAAATGAAAAAATAATATTTTAATCAGTAGTTCTTAATAGAATTCAAACTGTGATTTCAGGGGAGTATATTATGATCCCTTCTTAGCCCATGCTGGTGCTGACAGGTATCAACTCCAGGTATGTTAATAATCTTAAGAACAACTCTGTGTGATCTTCAGGAAGGAGTGAAGGTCTGAGATGAGCAGTAATTTATCTAACACTATCATTTACATTGCAGTTTGTATCTCCTCAAGCTGGTTATGCTGCTGCTGCTGCTGGTTATACAGCAGCTGCAGCCAGAGCCTACACAGCGGCGGCAGCCGCGGCTCAGCCTGTTGCTTCTTATGCAGCTGTTGCAGGGTAAGTGGCCATTTTTGAAATAAAGAAAAATAAATGAAAGAAAAATATACAGTGGTTCATTGAGTGTGAGGTTTACTTTAAAACTTTTCAGTCAAATATTTCACAATTATTGACCTTGATTTGTGGTGGGTACACACTAGGCAAAAATTTTAGGAGGATGGTGTCTTAAAGTTCATGACTAATGTGGGGATGGGTTATCCAATGGTGACCTTGTCTTTGACCTTAAAAGTCAGCTTCACGGTCATTTAATCTGTAACTTCTAAACCGTAAAAGATATGGTGTAAGTTTCAATTGGAATGTTGTAGAGCACTCTCTAATTAGTCTAATGACCATTGTTACCATCAAAAAATGTTGAGAAATTTTTAGTTTAAGATCTGCAACTTTTGTTCATTTTAGTAATCTTTTTCTACATTGGTTTTGCAGTAACAGTGTTTAATGTTGATCAATTTTTTGTGATGAGCATTGCTGAAAGCTGTCTTTCACAATGCTCTGTTGTGCGCACTACCTACCGATGTGAATTGCGCTTAATGTGTATCCGCCATTAAAAGTATTTGGTTTTTGTTGTTGCCGGTACAAAGTATAGCAAATACAGGATAAATGCCAAGTAGTTGGCTTTGAACATCTTAAAAGTAATTGGTTGTTGTGGATGTGATGTACTTTAATGTTAATTTTGAAATCTATGTGTTGTGATTGGATGATTTGTGTGTGATGCCATTTTTTAGAGCGAGATACTTGGGATTCTTCATGTATTTGCTCTACTTTGAATAACAATTGGATGTATTATGTAAAAAAAAAAAAAATATCATTATTACAAAGAATCAATGAACTATTGTACATCCAAATAAGAAAAATACCTATTCCTTTCATCATCTGTACCTCCTGCAATGGATTTTTTCCTATATAGTTTTTAACTCAATTGGAACTTGGTGGTTGCTTGATTTTGCACTTGAAAGCTTGCTTCCTAACAAAAAATTTGTGTGATATTTATTTTTTGATACGCTTTACTTGCATGTTTATGAGTGTACCATTAATTAGCAATTGCTGCATTTTTATGAGAATTTTTCTTCTAGTTTATTCTTTTGATTTTATTATTTATTTCAGTTATTTTTCTTAGTTTGCTACTTTTAATTCTAATTTTAATTTTAATTTTATTTTGGCATTTCTGCTACTACCATTGCATTTTGGTTAATTTGTTTGGTTTATTTCTTTTTATTTACCACTAAAGTTCCGTATTAGTTCCAAACCCTGCTACTACAAAGACTGACCTGTCCGCATACCTACTTAGGTATGGTCGAGAATATGCTGATCCATACCTTGGACATGGAATCGGGCCTGTTGCAGGATATGGGGTAAGTTGATCAATGTTGATGGTAAGAGAAGAAGTTTGTCAGGTCTGGAATCAATAGAGTTTACAAGAAACTTAGTTATTCGATATTTTAATAGTTTATATCAAGTATAACACATATACAGGATTGTTCAAAAGAAGAGATTTGTTTAAATGAGAGATATACTGTTTCTAGTTTACTTGTGTGTGACAGGTAAGTCGAGCATTTGCTGCAGTCCATTCACAAGTGAACTGGAAACAGTATTTTTCTCATTTCAATCAAATCACTTTCTTTGGACTTTTTAGTCCCGTCCAGACCGGCTCGGTGAATTACCTGGAGTACCCCCTGCTTCATTCGAGCGCTCCAATCTGAAAGTTTGCCACTAGGGAAAACCAGGAGTGAGCGACCGCTAAAAGCTGCTTCACGCAGTTGCCGGCTCCTTCCGACTTCACCAGCTTCCAACTTCCAACAGCGACCCAATACACTTCTTTCGTTTCGCAAAACGATGTTAAAGTATACTGCAAAGTTAAAATTGAATGCCTAAACTGGGTATTAAGCTGCTGAACAGTTATTTTATCGCATTACTTTACATGAAAAGCAAGTGAATGTATTGAACTGTCATGTCCCGAGCAAGTTTCGTGTTGTACCGTACCGTCTACTTTTGGCATAATTTATGAATGCTTCTTGATTTACTTTCGGGATGCGAGGCGGTTTAGCACGTTGTAAGATCTGAAACAAAACCTTTTCATCTGGTGGTGGGATTGGAACTAGATAAAAATGAAATCTTAGTTTTTAGTTTTAGAAGTTTTTAGTTATTTTTATGACATGTAGGAAGTAGGAAGTATTTTCGTATCCGGAAATGATTTCAAGTTGAGACTTTGGCATTTTATTGTTTAGTATAAAGATAAAAACTATCAATATACCGGTACCTGAAAATGTAATTTAATTGGAGGGATTTGTAAGTCTCCCATGATTTTTGATGCGACTTCTAACAAATAAATGATGGAAGTCGTTGTTGCGCATTGTTTAATTAAAAAAAAAAAAAATTTTTTTAATTATAAAAATTTTATTTTATTACTATAAAGTATAAATATACATAAAATGTTATAAGCAATTTCAAAAATAAAAGCAATTATATATAAAGTAAAAATACTTTACAAAAATAACCTTAATCTCAGAACTGTGTGTTAAGAAGTTATCAACACAGTTCAAAACATATACGAGAAACAGATATTTAAATGCTTAATTTCAGCCTGGTAACATATTTGACTTTATATTGACTCACCAAGTTTGTTGAATTCTTAATCTGTAGTTGTTGAAAGCTGGTGTAGTCGGGAGAAGCCGGCAACTGCAGCTGCAATCAGGTGCAGCAGCATTTAGTGATCGCTCACTCCTGGTTTCCCCTAGTGGCGAAATTAGAAATTGGAGTACTCCAATGTAGCAGGGGGTACTCCAGATAATTCACCGAGCCGTCCAGACCCGAATCTCATAACGGAATCGAAAATACTGTAGGATCAGAAGTTGGTTTTTTTGTGGTCCCATTATGACATACTGTACCGTATTTGACTTTTGAACTTGAAAGTTGTTGTTCTAACAAAATTCACTTTTCAAGAAAAAGTTAAAGTGGCATTAAAAAGTTGGATGCTGGTATTTAATGTATGTAGATTAAACATACCTCCATTATTTAGATTCGTTGATCGATGAGCAAAAAGGTGAATGCCAACATCAGAATATAAGAGAATTTCATGATAAATTAAAGAGCATCAAATGAAATATATTTCTCTTGAACTGAAGGAGAATGTTTAATGAGCAAAAAAAGGAATTACTCTTAAAGCTACATCATTACAAATTGATGGTTATTTTCTACATGCAAAGAGCCAAACAAATTACTTAACTTCAAATGAACAAACTTGACGTCAAATTGCCAAAATCTAGTTTAATTCTTTAAATTTTTAATTAACCTTTCCATTACCGGTTACGCGCATTACCAGCAATAGGTAAAGAAAACACAGATTTTTGCTACTTCAAAACTAAAGCTCCGCTGTGAGTCAAATTCGGTATAATTTTTGTCACTGCCAACAGAGGGAGTATATTAATTAATCAGATTTATTCTTTTCTTGCTTGACCCCTGCTGTATTACTTCTAAAAGAAATACTGAAAGTTGATCGTTACACACTGAAACATTTAATCTTTCATTAGCAATAGCAGAAAGCCTAACCAAAAAAGTCTCATAGGATTTTAAGGGGCAGAGAAATTGCAATGGCTATTACTAGAATACACATAAATACAGAAAGAAGAAAAATATTTATCTTAAATTTAAAAAAAATAATTTTACTTAGTTATGTGAGATGTATATTTTTACCTATGGTTGGTAATGGTCGTTTTTTAACAAAATATTACACGTCACTGATTCATTTTTCTCTCACTAGGCTGCAGTGTATCGAGGCAGCTACAACCGCTTCGCCCCTTACTGAAGAAAATACTGACGCATGTATTGCTCATCGAAGACGTTGGTTCGACCACGAAAGAAGCAGCGAAGATAGAAGAAATATTACTCACCGAGACTGTTTTTATTTGTTTATTTATAATAATACTGATTATAAGATGCCAAAACCTCATCCCGCCAAATATCATCACTTTTTTCCTTCTTTTTTCTTAAATTTTAAATTTACTTTTATAATTCTAACTTCCTATTTTAAAGAAAAAAAGACTCGCATTGAGTATACTGAGTGCATGAATCATTTATCCCCAGTATTTATCCGATTTTTCACGACTTTTATTTTACTTTTTACTGTGTGCATGAGATGATTTCATTTTCTAGACTCAAAATGAACAAAAATTTGCTAGAGGCAGCTGAGGTTTATTTTTTAATTTGTTTTTTTTTTATCTCAATTTGAATCTCTACAAAAACGACTCAAAAGATGTGCAATGTTTATAATATAAATGATAATTTATTTAGATTTGTGTTTTAACTCTCTATTTCTCTCTTTAAATGACAACAATGTCCGATACCATATATAACATTTCAAGTACATATCTCTGCATACCTTTGTGACCCATTATTTAACCAAATTCTGATCTTTCTTCACACTGGTTCCTAAAACTCGCAGTTTGCAATACAACAAATAAAATACTTTGGAAAAAAAAATTAATTTCAATGGAATTGATGCATATCAAATTTGTTTTTACACATTTTTAATCTGTCAATTTGCGAGATTCTCGCGAGTTTTGGGAATTTCTTTATTGGAAAGTATTCGCATGTAAGAGTGAGTTTGAGATTGATCATTTGTGTTGTGAGTGACTGTTTTTCAGTTTAAAGCCCTCATTATCTTTCATTTACATAATTATACTCATAGCTTTTGTATAAAATGACAAAAAGTGATTTTCTTTAATTTTTATTATTATTATTATAATATCCTATAGTAAATTATACAAACAGTGTACTGGTAGCTAATTTATCAGCTAAATTGAATCTCTTTTTTTAATTTTTTTGCATGCTGTAAATTATTTTTGCTTTTTGTATATATACAATTTTTAACTTGATTTATATTTTTCTCGTTTATGGTAATTGTTTTCTTTTTTTGACACTGTGAAGTGAAGAAACATGAAACGTCCATTTTTAAATTGAAAAATATAAATTAATTGAAAAAAAAGGAAATTTTCAATGTTAGGCCTATACTATTTACTGTTCCCCCTGATTATATAATTGTCATTGTACACATTTATCCAATCAATATTATTTTTTTTTTGTATTCTTATTCAATTTCATTAGAAAAAAAAACTGAGCGGTAATTAATGACATAGTTAAAAGTTAAAAAAGAAACAAAAAACATCAAAAATACTTTTCATTTTTTATTTTGTAAAGATTGCGCGCCTTATCATTGATATTTATTTAATATCTCATCGTCCATTTCGCATTTTCTCAAGGAATTTTTGTTTTTGCTCTTTATTTTTCCTCTATTACTTTTTTTAATTCATTTAGACACGTTAAAATGTCACGACGAAGTAAAAATGTGACATTTTAGTGTGGGTTGTGTTCAATAAGTAGTATTTATACATCGACACATGATTGTAACCAATTAATTTGTTATTTTAGGTGGCTAGAATAATGTTTTGTATTCAATGTCAGACAGCTAATCACCGAAGAAGAGTTCTTTTTTAGTTTGGGAATTGTCACTAGATCGCATTGCTAATGTCTCTAAATTTTATTTATCACTCATAACTTGAATTAAAAAAAACCTGTTTAATTGTTTAAACACCAAAGATACCGTACCGTAAGGTTTTTATTTCAAGTTTTAAGTGAAAAAGATTTAGTCACGTTATTAACAACGCGATTTAGTGGAAATTGCGAAAAACAACTTTTCTATGGTGCGCCGAAGGGTATGGCAAGATAACAACTTGAATGAATGGCAGCTTTTTATTAATTGATTGATTGATTGATTGACAGTTGTCTGGTTTCTACTAGTCTAAATTTTTGTTTTTTCTTGCCACTTTTATGGTTATATCTCCTTTAACCAAAGAGTGCACGGAATTTTGTATTTGTAAAATGCTCAAATTTAACAACTGGAATACAAATACAAAGTGCACAGTTTTTTTTTCTTTTTAAAATATTGTATCTATTATTATTATTATATAATTTTTTTTTTTTTTTAGATGAAATTTTTAAGATATTACCAAAGAATGTGTTTATTTTTTATTTTAATTTTTTTTGAGATTGTATACTCCCATGACAAGACTTTTGGCATATATGTGTCTTCCACTAATTTCTTTCCCCCTTTTTGTGCTTTATAAGTTATTTTTTGTTTCAAACCAAAAATTAATGGATTTTATCTTGAACGTAATTTTAAGTTTCAGTGTTGTACCATTGTCTTACGTTTATATGTATTAAGCAAATAAATTCGAAACATGTTTCTTGCACATAAACTGATTTTTGTTGTACAATTGTAAATTTACAAGGAAGATATACGGTAATTTAAGTGTTAGAAGTTGATAATAGATGGCGCCATGCGTCAACCACAACAACCATTATAACAGCAAGATAAAACCTGTGAATGAAGTCGGAAGGTGAGTGGTTCTCAAAGAAAACTTTAAAAATTGTGATTTTTACTCGTGATGCCAGTAGATTTTGTACAAAGAAATCAACAAGCTTAAAACATTTTATTCAGAAAAATTCTAAAATAACAACAACTTATATTCAAACTAAACAAACAATTAATGAATAATGGTATTAATGTATATAATATTATTAAATGTAACTAAATTTGTGCATTTAAAACGTTTCTTTACCATACAAACGCCGGGCTTGTTCGTAACCTACCCAAAAAAGTAAATACCAAGGAGCCTAGTGGTGGAAAATCAAATTATGTTAATTTTATGCGAAAATTACGTTGATTACGGTACTCACTAATCGTAAAAATGAAGGCCAAAAGCCAGAGTAAAATGCCCATAAACCTTCTTCTTTTAACACTTTTGCCATACAACTAAAACCAGACTTGTACCTGAGTCTGAAATAAAAATTAAAAATTTTAATAACCGAACTTATAAAACTTTTAAGAAATTACTCACTTTCCAAATTTATCAGGTGTTTGATTCATGATTCGTGTTTTAATCACATCCATGGGCGTTATAATCAAAGTAGTCATATAACTTGTAGTTAAACTGAAAAAAATAATGATAATAATAATAATGATGATTTTTGACTTTTTACTAACACTCACCTGCATATAACGTGCATTTTATAATTATCAGCCAATCCTATATGAAATTGGCAAATTTGTTTGCATTCATCATAAGTTGTATATCCAGCAACTGTTGTCAAGACTGAAACATTCATATTAACCACACTTCCACGCCACAATCCTCTAAATCCTTCTTTCTTAACGATTAAGGAAACTGCTTGAAATATCCCAGTGACTCTAAAAAAATAAAAAATTAACATCAATATCACACTATATCTAAAAACGAAAAAATCATCTTAAAGGTCAAGTGAACTGAACTGAACTAGTTTATTATTAAATATGAATCTACTCATCACAATCAATAATTAATCGTCGCTGAATAATTTTCAGACACGTTAAAATTTGTAAAAACCGATCGAAAAGTGAATGTCAAAAGGAAAATGGATTATGGGAGATGCTGCAATTTGTGACGTCATAAAGTCAGCTGCCTCTGTAGCAGGAATTGCATCAATGCTTTCATTGTTGCTGAACCAGGATTTTGTTCCGAAATTCTCTCGAGCAGGTTTTCGAACGTCACAAACTCAAAATTCCCAGAATCAATTTTTATTTTGACATTCACTGTTTGCCATCTTTTTTAAAACAAAATTTAACGTGTCAAAAAACAATTTGTGATGTGTAGATTCACATTTAATAATAAACCACTTCAGTTCACTTGACCTTTAATTTAAATACCTGGGAGTTCGACCAAGTGCTCTATAATGTCCCTCGGTCTGACACAGAATTTTGATTAGATCTGTAGGACTCACAATCACCTGTGATACTGATCCAGCCAGTAAGCCACAGATAAGTGCATAACTTAAAAAAACAAAAAAAAAAAAGTTATTAAGTTATAACTTTGACTGCTTTACACGTGAGTGGAACCTGAACGGAAATGCTTTGTCCTTTTCCCTGCCGAACAAGTCGTCTCGCAACTTTTCGTACATTGTGGTCCTCAATCCAGCAGCAGCTATTGATTTTCATTCAGTCAAATTTACTCAATGGCTGCATTTAATTAGCTGTCATACCAAACTGGCGAACCAACGCCGGTGTAAGGCCGTCCCATAATTTCAATATACCTTCTCGACGTACTGAAATAGAAACAGAAAGGGTTAAGTTAGGTTCACACATGTGTTTACTATTTACACATGCAGTAGAAGTAGAAGTAGACGTAAGAAATGTATAGTAAACAGTGTTTACTATACATTTCTTACGTCTACTTACAACTTCTACTACAAGTGAGAACACATGTGTGAACCTAGCTTTACAATGTGTACTGCAGGTAAACATTGAGTTAAGAGTGTCATTCGTGATAATGATAAGTCGTTGACCTTGTTGGCAACACTTGCCAGTTGCCACCAGGGGGTGTATAGATAAGTATATCGTTTAATTACTGACTTGTGAGTGTTGAAAGAATGCGTTTAAATAATGGATTGTGATTATCTCCTCCCCAAAACTAAATTGACTTTATTTGAAATTACTAATTGTTCATTTACTGAGGATAAAGTGGTCAGTTTAAATTTGAGGGAAATTTGGAAAAATAAGATGTAAGTAATATATTCCCTTAAAATAATTGCCACTAGATAACAGGATATGTAATTCTGGATGCGGTTACTTGAGCTCATTCAATCACAACTTACTTATATCAAGTGCCATTCCTCCTAAATGTTTCCATGAAAATGCTAGTGGGTTTGCAGATGTGTTTTTTGGTTTATCCATTGTTAGAAAAGCTTGATGACGTGTTTTTAGTAAGTCAAGAGGGTAAGTCACTGAAAAAATCAAAATAAAAAAAAAATAAAAAAAACATTAATTCATATTTCAGGTGTATCATACTGTACATATCTTTATTGCATAATATAGTATAAGTTCAAGTTCAAATTAATGAAAGAGGCAATTCTTCTTCTTCTTCTTATTCTAGGCCTTGGCAGTCAAGGAAAGCCACATATTGAAAAATGAGGAATCACCACGTAAGATACTTCAAATAACTTGACTATTTTTATCATGAATGCATCATTTTTAGACATTTGACAGTCTGATTTGTGTGGAGTTGCCCATATTAGGATTGTCTGCTTCACAATTCAATCAAATTAAACATTGATTTTTTACTGTTTCATTATATACTTATATTATATCAATTCTAAAAAATAAAGGGGAGTGATAAGATGCTTTTTTAGATATAAAAACTTGTCTTCGTTTAGCTGCTTTTTATCAATGTAATACTCTCTATTGCTCCTTACGTACTGTAGTTGTATCTCATTGACATTTCAATAATAATCAAAGTTTAAAATGCATACAACTTCCTTTGCTACTCTCAAAGTTGCAATAAAAGATCGACAAAATTAATTTTACATAGAACGATATTTTACTGCATTGCATAAACATTATTTTAATGTAATAAATCCAGCTTGATATTTCTATCTGTTTTCAATATTAAATGAAAACTGTTTTTTCTATGTTAGCGTGAAAATCTCAAACTAAAGTACGGTATACTTTCAATATCTAAATTAGTCGTAAATGTAATTTTGCATATATTATTAAAATCTCATTTACGACACAAAATGTTGTCTCTGCAATGTTAAGAACGTAATAATTTTACTTTTAAATAGATTTCTATATTAAAATCAAATAAAAATAATCTTGAAAATGAGTTCAACGTTCACATTAAAATAATACGTTACAGAAAAAGTGTCAATATCTGTTTTGTCTATATCTCTTCTATATATCCTATGATTTTAAATGTTAACTGACTTGTGACAAATACAGTAGTATGTTATACAATTACTGAATTACATGCCAAGCAGTTAAAACAGAATTATTACACAACATTTTATATTTATGAGCAAAATGTTGTAATCCAATTGAAACAAGTTACACGTGTCTGCATAATGTGATGAATTAGACCACCAGGAGTTTCCTAAATGACTTCCTTTTTATAGAACTAAACTAGAGACAGCTTGGAGCTCTATTAACACAAACAAACATTTTATATTATACAATTATTTATAACTTACACGTTTCTGCAAAAATGCCAGCACATGCAGAAAGAATGAGAGTTTCAACCACTGTTGTGGATCTATCTCCATCGTTTGTCACTTGAACCATCTTTGAATTCAGTGTAATCCAAATTGCATTGTGAAAAGATTGTCAGTCAGATTGTGCCAGTTATGAATAGATTTGATAGTAAAGTGTAAATAGTTTGTCATAATATTCGAAAGACTGTGTAAGGCTGGATTTGATTGCATTGATTGTAATTTGAAGAATTTTAAATTAATATTAATTAAACATTATGAGAAATTTTGAAATTTGTGGCCTTAAAAATGAGATCTAATTCATGTTAGCACTGGCGTGCTTTTCTGCATTGTAAGCCAACAGATGATGGCAGAGGTTATTTATGCTTGTGGATCTAGCTGCAGACTGATACTGTGGGTTAAGTGAAGTTTGTTTTTGTTGATTGTGTAAGTTGTTGGATTTATTTTAATAAGAATTTAGGGGAATGAAATGAAAGTTTATTATTTTTTGTTTTTTGTTTTAAGTAATAAGAGATTTGGTTTTATTTAAAATGAGGTGAAAAGATTGAGTAATTTGATGCAGTTGTGTGAAGTGGCGCCATCTCATGACGTTTGTTTGAAATACTTTTTACATTTAAAAATTATTGGGAAGTAGTATAGAACTATGGAAGAAGTATAGACAAAATAGACTTTATATCTCCTGAATTTGTTTACACATTATTTTGGTTTTTTAAATGATGGATGTCGACACTTTTTCCGTCTTATTTCAATGTGAACATTAAATTTATTTCAAAGCTGTCTACATTCGGTTTAATTCGATCTAAAATGTTTCTATTTATAAATATTTTCTTAAAAAAAAGCACAAATTTATTACTTTAAATGTTACATTTATTTTTAGAAAGTCAAAAAAAAATTAATAAAAACACAAAATATTTTGATTTTATAACAGAAAAATAAGCCATTGAACTTCCGAAATTCACCACGGATGTCGCTACTCTCACCAACCAAGAGATCCGTTCTTTTCCTACCCGCATTAATCACAGTCCAGTGGGCGATTTAGGGACTCATCTCCCAATTGCGATAACTCGGAATTTACCCATTCGGCCTTAATCACGCGTCGAGAATCGCTGCGAATGACTTCATCGGTGCATGCCACTTTATCTTGAATTCTGAAACCACATCAAAAGACGGTAAAAGTGTAGTTTTTCCTCGAATTCTCCGCCTCTGTGCGCTCTCAAGTCCGCACTTCGCAATCCGCTGTTTCCTTATTCAACATGGAGGCGATCGCAAAGCACGATTTCAACGAGACAGCGCCAGACGAGCTGAGTTTCCGTAAAAACCAAGTGTTAAAGGTAAGAAAAATAAATACAAAAGTGTTATTTAATTAACCCTTTTTTTGTTATTTCCAGGTTTTGAACATGGAAGATGATATAAATTGGTATAGAGCCGAGTTGGATGCAAAAGAGGGACTTATACCTAGTAATTACATCGAAATGAAACCTCACGAGTGAGTTTTTTATTTTTTGCTGCTTTTTTGGGTGTTTTTTGATTTTTTGTTTGTTTTTTTTTTTTTTTTAGTTGGTATTTTGGGAGAATCACGAGAGCTGATGCAGAGAAGTTGTTGCTGAATAAACATGAAGGTGCTTTTGTCATCAGGGTTAGCGAGAGTTCACCTGGCGATTTTTCACTGTCTGTGAAGTAAGTTTAGAGCTCAGAGGGATTTTAGGGAGGATTTTGGGAAGAAATGTGAAGTTATTGTGGTGAAATTTGGGGGAGAAAAGGGCATTATTGATTTTTAGAAATTTTAGTAAAATTGCTGTAAATTTGTGAAATTTGACAAATTGTTTGTGATTTTGAGTTTAAAAATGTAAAGTTTAGCAATTTCTTGTAGATTTCTAATTTTTTATTGTGAAATTTCAGCGAAAATTGCGAAAATAAATTGTGAAATTTCACAAATATTTTGATATTTTTAATTTTTTAATGTGAAGTTTGACAAATTATTTGAAACTTTTTATTTTTTATTGTGAAAGTTGACAAATGTTTTGAGATTTTCAATTTTTCATTGCAAAATTTCCAAATGTTTGAAAATTTGAATTCTTTCGTTTACAAATCCTCAAATTTCATCTAAACATTTAATTTAATTTTTTATTTCTAGATGTGGAGACGGAGTGCAGCATTTTAAAGTACTACGAGACGCTCAAGGCAAATTCTTCCTTTGGGTCGTCAAATTTAATTCACTGAACGAATTGGTCGAATATCACAGATCAGCTTCTGTGAGTAGGTCACAAGATATTAAACTTCGAGACATGGTTCCTGAAGAGGCAAGAATTTCTTTACTTTATAAATAAATTCACACTTTTCTCACAAATATTTTACATTTTGCAGTTTTTGGTCCAAGCGCTGTACGATTTCGCACCGCAGGAACCGGGTGAGTTGGAGTTCAAACGTGGCGACGTAATCACAGTGACAGACCGGTCGGACCAGCATTGGTGGGCCGGCGAAATCGGAACGCGAAAAGGGCTTTTCCCCGCCACCTACGTCACTCCTTACCACACGTAATGAGATGTCAAGTTTGATTTTCCCCAAAATCAAAAAAAAAAAAATATAATAATAATTGGGTGATTTCTTGAGAAAAGCACTAATAATATGATAAGAAAATGTCTTCTTGGTGGAACCAAAATTTATAAATTGGGCACCATTTTTCTAAAATTTATTTTATTTTATTTTATTTTATTTTATTTTGTATAACATTTAATTTAGTTCACATAAATAAGTTGTGGAATCTCAAGAGAATTGAAATTTATGGTTACAAAAATAAAAAAATAACAATTCATCAAAAAATATAAATAAATTAATTGCAGATTTTGGTAATATTTTTCAGATTGAAAAGTTAACCTTTTCAAAAAAGTTACTTTGCGTTTTTCGTTTCGATCGAAAAGCCAAAAACTGATAATTATATTATAAAATTTTTATATTTTTATTTCTTTCTTTGAAATCCACATGCTTTCAACTGCTCTGGGTATCCATAAATATATGTGTGCAATTGATGGTCAATTTCCTTTGATCTGTGGCATTTGAAGGAGTTTACATTATTTTTATGTTGCTCAAACTGATACAAAGGTCAGCAATTTTTTTCTCTTCCTGGTATACACAGTGTCTATTTTAAGTTGTGTGCTAAAAGGGTTAATTAAATGCATTGGCATTGATTCAAGCTGAGATATAATAACACTGTCCTGCACAATCTGAGGGTATTTTTGTGGGAAAAGTAAAAATAACTTTGAATTAACAGTATATATATGTGGTTTCCTTGTAACTGTAGTCAATTAATGTATATCTAATTATAATTTAGTAAAAAGAAAAATTTTGCTATTAACATGCCAGATCAAGTTGCATTTATAATTGTGTAAAAAGATGTTGATTCATGTAATTTTTTCCTGATTTTCTTTTTTATTTTTTAAAAAATGAACAAAATACTGAAAAAAATAATTAAAAAGTGCCATAATCTTAAGTTGCACAATGGGATTATTATAAGAACCAATTATGTAACTAATTTTTAAAAAATTAAAAAAACAAATAATTCTTTTTCTTTGGAAAAAGGGTTTGGGTCAGAGCCATGTAAATAGCAGAGAAAATGGGTGGAGTAATAAGGTTTATGACATTTATAACTAGAATTTATACATAAACAGGAAAGGAAATGTCATTTACTAAATATAAACCTTTTATTTGATTGATGCTGAGAAAATTTTTTAATTTCTGACAACTGTTATGAAATCCAAAGACAGGCTTGTTATTACCCAAAAAATAAATTAGGTATGCTTAGATCATGTATAGAAATGTAACCATTTAATTGGGAAGTGGTTTTGTAATAAATTGTAAAATATGTATTATCAATTTTTGCCTGGGTTTTGTGGTTTGGTGAATTCTTGCTATTGATGCTGGAATGAATCAAGTGATATAAAAGCACAGGAATATCAAATGTGCCTGGAATTGAATTGTAGGGTATTTTGAATTGTTAATTCAAGAATGATACTGTATCAGATTTATGCCAGAATTGACTTGTACATTGAATGTCCATTTGCACCAAGTGTAACTTCGATTACGGTATGTGGCTAATGTAGCGTATTGCAAAACTAATGTTACAATAATTGTTTCGTCCAGTATTATTGTTGAAGGTATGCGGTGGCCGGTGGCCAGTGAGATGATACAGTGATGCAGTGGCGGACTGAAACTGTAGAGGAAATTAGAAGCGTTACAATTTCGTTTCTAAAATGTTACTGTTATTTTAAAACTTAAAACTTAAAAATTTATTTAAAATAAATTACAAATGAATTCTTGACAAATTTGAAAATTTGATGTTATTTATATCTCGGTATTGCTTTTGTAACACAAAACGTTACTGTATGCGTTACAGCGTTTTAGAAGTAACGTTAGAATTACGTTAACATTAACATTACCACAGTTATTAAAATAACTAGTTACCGTAACGATAACATTGTTATCAGTAACTGTAACGTTTACAACACTTGAGTCCGCCACTTCAGTGATGTCCATTTTATGAGTTTTCTAGCAAATTTTAATCCTTTTCTGGATGACATTGTGAATAAAATTGCAAAATCTTTTCTCAGTAAGGTCATTATGATTAATCAAGGCAATTACAGTGACTTACAGTATCCTTTTGTTACATCTTCAGTGAGGTTTGTACAATCTCCAGCCAATTTTTGTAAACTTTCCAAAGTGATTTGCACAGAAATGCTACCATTACTCCACCCAGTGGTGAAAATGTGTTTTAAAAGTTTTATTACGTACTGTCAAATGATTGCAACTGAGATTATGTAAATTAGTAGTCTGTTAACTGACAAAACATCCCAATTGTTTAGATTTGGGCTTCCATTGTTGAAAGATGCTGGATTTCTCCTCTTTCCATTTCTTCAATGTACAGCTTTTGTTACTCAATATGCAATTTTGCTGCTCATTTGTATGTTTTTCTGGTCACTTGATTCCCTCAATTCAGCTGTAATACAATTTTCTGTGCACATGGAGTGGAATGGAACAAGAGAAAGAAACTTTTTGAATTTTTCAAATATTTGTTTCAACGAAATTGGAAATGAGCTTATTTCTGTGTATCAAGAAATTTGTGCTATTAAAACACTGCTGCATTGGAGTGAGTGCAGTAATAAACAATAATGACAGTTGTGGTGTTGGTTGATAATATAGTGCCCGGAGCCGGATTTTTATGCATTAAAAAATCGCAAAAATAAACAACAAAAACATTAAAAAGACCCAAAAAAAAAATAAAAATAAAATTATTCTTTATCATCTCTCATCGACAAAATTATTTAATAGCAAATTAAAGTCTGTTGTGTTCCACAGTAGGATTATGTCGCGTATCATTTTAAATACATGGGATATTGGGTAAGTTCTTTAATAAAAAATTCTCACTTTTAAACTTTAATCACGAAATTTTTTATTTTTCTTCAATAAATTCTTCTTTTTCATGTTACAATGTTTATTTCTTTTCATTTGCACCCTTGTTTTCTGTCTGTCTTTTTTTCGTTTCAATTTCTGCTTCAGTTGATATGCTTTACTCTTCTCTAGAACTTTACTACATTTTTTAAGCGCGTTTTTCGATTCCAACACTTTTGTTGCATCTTCTGATTTACTCTCTTTATCCTTATCCTCTTTATCCTTATCATCTTTATCTTCGCTTTCATCATCTTCACCCTTGAAATAGTTTAAAATAATCAATAATTTTGCATTAACTAATCCAAATAAAACAAATACTTTGTTTAATCCAAGTCTTAGGTTATCGTGTCCCGCTAAATCAACGTCGGCACTCGAGCTTATCGTTACCACGTGATCCGGTAAGTCGTAGACAACTGGTTTCAAAATATGCTCAACCTCTGTAATTAATAAAATAAAAAACATGAAATTAATTCAATTTTTCTGTGTAATTTCAATTAAACATTTACCAGGAACAGTTCGTTGATTTTCCATATACTTTTTAAGACTATTTCTATGCTAAAATGACAATTTTTGGAATTAATTTTAGTTGTAACTGAAATTAATCATCAATTACTTCATCTCTTAAACGTTTCTTCTCTTCTTTCAACTGAATTTCCATCTCATGTTTGGCTCGTTTACGTCTTTCCTCTTTCCTTTTTCTGAATCCTTGTAAATAATCCCTAAAATTTTGAATTATACATTAAAATACAAAATATTTAGGAGCGAATGTTGTGAAATACTTTCTAGCTTCTTCATCAAATATCAAATGTGTCTTGGTTTTGCGTTTTTTCGATCTTTGAGCGCCATTTGCACCGATTTTTGAATTTCCCATGCGTTTCCCCATTTTCTTC
>JAQFZP010000317.1:0-41029 GCA_034695745.1 Geophilus truncorum | reverse complement strand
ATTGTGAATAATTTTGATGTTTTAGCAAAGGAACAATTTTTTTCTAGATTTTTTTATTCAGCCTACCGGCCCACCAGGGGTACCGGCCCACCGGGCATTGCCTATTTTGCCCAATGGCCAGTCCGCCCCTGAAGATCGCCCACTGAATTAATGATGAGTAACGTGATACCTGCTGAGAGAGACAAGCACGAGACGCAGGGGGTTTGGCGAAACGTGGAGTGGGTTAAATGGGTGATGTTAAAGCGTGTTTCCTTAAGGAAATGCAATATAAACCCGGGTCAGAGGGGAGTGTGTAATTTCCTCCAACGAGTGGCGTCGCATCAGTCACTTGCTTGCCAACGAACATCCCTCCATTCGCACGTTATGATTTTTCCTCTATAATTTATTCATTGCTGCACTTTTGAGGAGCACCTGTCGGCAGATGGGGCTCAGCACGAGACCATCTCACCTGTCGCGCACCTGTTGGGTAAAACTAGGGGTTGTGATTTCACCTGTGCGTTTAAGGGCGTGAGTTACGCGGGTTCTTCTACAGTTTAAAGCCTCACAAACCGCCCTAATTGTTTATTTGAAAAGGTGTCAGCGGGGGAAGAATTATAAGCCTAATTTTTGTATGATTACGATAAAAATCTTAACTGATTAAATTTATTTTTTACCCTCGACACTAAATTCATCGCTAAAAGTCTTAAGTGGTCATTTGTTTGCTGGATGCGGCACCATTAGTAAATTTTAAATAAAAATGCTGTTTTACGTGCATAGTTGTCGAGTTTAATTTCAACTTTTTGTCAATTTACAAGTGCAATAAAACTTGAAGTTGCTTACAGTGGTAACTACAAGATGACCTTTAACGCGCACATTAAACCAAAACATTGCATAACAACGTTCCTCTGTCTCTTTCTTTTTTTATTTTTTTTTTTATTTAATGTTTTAAAATCAAATTTCGCAAGTAAAAAAAGTAGAAAAATTATATTTTGACTTATTTCAACCCGGGGCCTATAATTAGATCGTACCTCGAACGTTATTTTCAAATTATCGAATCTAAAATGGGCGTGGATTCATCAAAAGGCGGGATTTGAATGTTAATAGCATTTGTTTTTATGTTTTTATTTTACATTTTTACTGAAAGCATAGTGTCGCTTGTTTGTTTCTAGCACCTACTAATTATGCAATGAAATTTATATATAGAATTTGATTTATTACTCTTAAATCTCGCTTTAGTTGATAATTGTTGGTATATAGAATTTTTAAATGCAGGAAAAGTGCAGCTATGCACTAAATTTCAAAAGTATAATTAATCCATTAATCCTTAGCATTATTTAGGACTATTTCTCTTAGGCAAGGTCATTTACTCCTTTTTATACCAAGAGCCTCCTGTGGGGGAAATTATAAATCCCCATGACGCCTAAAAGTTGTTTTTCTTTAAAGTATAGTAAATAATAAATTACAAAAAAATACTGCGTTTGAAAAAATAAATAAAAATTAAAAAAAAAAAAGATGAGAAACGCGAGTCGACACTTTTGGTTGAAATTAATAGTTTTAAACTGAGCTGTTTAATTAATTTTATGGTTAAGAAATTATTTTTCCATTCATCAATTACGTGTCAAAGCACTCTCATAGTGACTTTGAAAAATTGTAATTTAAACATTAAACCTTAAATATCTAAAATATAGTTGATTTCCTTTTGGCATCTGAAATTGACATGTGTGTGCGATGCTGTTTATTTTTTTCCCACGGGCCATGTGTTTCCTTTCTTTTTTTGAACTCTTTAGACAGAACAATTTTTCTAGTGTATTATTGTCATTAGTCAAAAAAATATCACGTGACGGTAGAGTTAGGACGCTCAGCCATGCATGGTTCGGGCTAGTCATCCCGCCCACGTAGTGTAGCTGAAGAGTATAGGTTTTGCATCAATTTCAGGCTCATCGTCCTACATAACAAGATGAGTTAACAACGGATTCCTAGCGTGGAAAAGATTGCTACCTTCAATTATCGTGGGAGGAAAAATACTTCCGCTATTGAGACACTAGAATATTTTTTTTTTTTATTTTTTTTTCTCTCTCTTGTTGTTAAAATGTGAATGAATTATTTTTTTGAGCTTGGGCTCACTTTATGTTTATTTGGACTCAATATTGAGACCACACGTAATTATTATAAGTTTATTTTTTTTTCGTATTTATAAATCAAAGAGTTATCTTAATAAATTTTTAACCGTAAAAGAAAAAAATATTAATTTTTTCATTACGTTTCTTAATTTCGGTTTTTTAAACTTGAACTTTAATATATAAATTTAAGCCTGTCAAGTCAGGGAATTTATTTTGATTGGACAAAAAAGGTATCCGTGTTAAATGTCTAACCAAAAGAACCACACACGGGTGGAAATTATTAGTTTCGCCTGAATTTTTAATAATTAGCAAATTAACATAAGAAGAGAATAAATTGCGACGGCCAGGACGAGAAAAAGTCCATCGAATTTTCATCGCTGTGAAAAACAACTTTATTTTTTTGCATTTGCATGTGATGTAAGTGTAATGGTCATAACACTTGTTAAATCGATTACATCTCAGTTGCCCACTTGCATAATACAATTTCACAAGTAAAAACTATTCAAATCATTTCCTACCTAAGCTTTACAGACGTGAAATACAAAAAAAAAATACAACCTACTTGTTAAGGGCGTTAGAAAATATTGATATCTGGTGACATGTTAATGTATTATACATGTTGTCGATTCATCTGATCAGCTGCATTAGAATGAAAAGCTGAGGTTTTAGCAACAACAGCCCCAGGCGTGAAGACGCTAGTGGCTCATGGGATGGGTACAGGGGGGAAGAAATGTCTAATAGGTAATGTGTTTGGAGTGGCCGCCTTTCGCATCCATCTCCATGACCTAGCCCTAGCTCAGGGCGCTTTTGTGGCCTCAACATTTTTTGGGATGATGCACCCTAGGGGGGAAGGCGAGTATGGATGGCCTCCGAGATGAGCATTCAGCGCCACCTTGACTGCCCTGCCCTGCCCGGCCCCGAGAAGAGCGCACGGCCGGCGGGGTCATCGCCTTACAGGTAAAAATGGAGAAAAAAGAATAAAAGAAAGAAGCGGATGAGGAAAATATCGTAATGATGTGACACGGTTTGTCCCATGTCATGTCCAAACTGGGAGAGCTGAAAATTAAATTGAGCGCATTCTTTTATACTGATTTCTTTACGACTAAAGGGTAAAGGTGTGTTTGCTGTTTGGACAGGTAAAGATAATTAAACCATCTCTTTGAGAAATGCCAGGAAATGGGTTGCGAGTTAAGAAACTTTTAAATTTTATTTTTCTTTAATTGTTTTGGTTCTGTGCGTGGGAAGATGGAACGGTCAAAAATTGTAGAATAACAAGTTGTATATTTTTTATTATTTATTTTAGTGAATTTGCAATTTAATGTGAGCTTTTATAATTTCAAATTGTTTAAGGGCGAGTGTAGTGACCCAGTAGTTCTAATTGCGACCGCTAGGTGTTAATGTAACCTGTATCGATAGGCACGGAGAGTGATGATTACAGATGTTTGGCATAGATTTACGAGGTTGTGTGAGTTTTGAAAACGGTTGAAAGATGATGATGGTCTGCTTTGAACCAAGAGGAGTGGTTCTCTGATTAGCCTGTGTGCCGTCGTGTTTTTGCGAGAAACATGCGACAGGAATGTATAATGAGTGGTGGTGCTCTTTTAATAGCTGAGGTAAAGGTTGGGAATGGACGATAAAAAATGAATTAAGTTTAACTTGATTCTTGTCCCAACTAGAAGATGTTTGTGTAAATAAGTTTTTTGCCGCTGATTCTATCGTGGACCAATGTCTGCGAGGCATCGCCAAGACATCGAATTGATTTTAATGATGAAACGTAGTACATGCAACTCATTTGGCTTCTGGTTTTGTCTCATTTGACTTTCTAATAATCGCTCACACCTGCTTCTGATTTTTAATTGCGGCAATTTTTGAGTTAAATCAAGTCACATAACACTAGTGTTTTGGCGTTTAATAGTGGAAAAAAGGGAATTCATGTTTTGCTTTTCAGAGCTCATCGTAAATAGTTAAAAGTTAGTGCCATGGAAATGATTTTTTACAATGACGATATTTATACATTTTTTGTATGTTAAATTAATGGAAAGAAGCAGAAGTAAATTCATTTGCAAGAACTATGTTCTGAATATATGGATTTGCTTACATTAAGTCACAAATTAGAGTTAACACTGTTTTTCTACACGCTGCAAAACTTTGCACGCAACTAGATGCGTGTAAATATTTACTATTTTGTTCATAATTTTGTTGAAACGAGTAAACAGATATGCTTAGTGGCAGTGACTTGCTTCTGATGAACTTTTGTGAGATTTATTTATTAATTTTGTTAACTACGGTATGATAATGTCATTAATATTGCACGAGATAATTCTCGTAGAGATTTAAAGTTACGGTAATGATTTTTGTATAATGTTTACGTGATGTTTTGAATTTTCTACTCTTGAAGCATTGTGTAAGATTTTACGATTGCCACTTGCATAATCCGCAATAAAATTACTTAGTATTAAGGTTTAAAACCAGTACAAAAAGAACCGACAAGTCTCAATTAACCTTATGTATTATAAATTATAATTTATGTTTTCCATTTAGAAACACTTTGATTATTTTAAGAAATAAACGTACCTTAAAATGTCACAATTCATAAAAATGCAAATCTTTACCAGTCGCTTAACTTTGAAGATCAGTAATAAGAGCAAAGAGTTACGCCTCTAACTTGGGGCACGAATAGATAAACTGCATGACCAAATTTGTCACGAAATCAAGGTAGTAATCTAATGTCTCATCTCTTACGATCGTACTTGTTTCACCGCAGGATATGAAATTGCAGTAAAAAGGTTTTTTTTTTATTTTTTTATTTTTTTTATTAGTTTGCAAAAACAAACTAAACTTATATTTACTTTCAGAAAAAGACTTTAGGCCATTATAAAAATAGATTGCAATCAGTAAATTCAAATATCAGGAATGGAATATCAGGAAATTAAACTTTTAAAATGTTACCGTATTTCTAACTAGCGTAAATTAAATTTTCAAACCATTGAGTTCACTGTCAGTGTGTCAGCTTTGAAAGATCTCAATTTACCAGAAATTTATACCTGTAAATGCCTATTATTATTGTGGCAGTTTACGTCTTTGGTAGTTAACAGAGACCCAAGAGCCCAAAGGATTTCTTGAGGTAAAAATGTGTTTAATGCTATACCTAGTTTTATAGCGCACTGCTAAATTGGTTTCAAATATCAAGATGGCAGCTGCAAGTGTAACATTTTTTACCCAGCAATGAATAAAATATAAATTAAAGTCAATGGGAAAAAAATAGTGAATGAAAATTAATTTAAAACTCAACTAGCGTTTGTTGACTCCCAGGTGCCAGGAGGGTGGTGCCCATTAAAACGTTTTTCTTCCCCAATTATAAATAGCAGAATAAAAATTGTATTTGGTGTGTGAGGATAGGGAGGGATGGCGAGGCAAGATGAATAACGCTGGTTACGCCCATTGCAACGGACTCCATCGTTACAGCTCACGCGTGACGTCACCAAACAAATCAGCAAAGTTGCGATTTAAAAAAAGATGTGCGAAAGGAGGGGTCGTTTCAATGCACTGAGCTTTTTTTGTAAACGAGTTTGTTTGGCTCTAGTTTTAGATTTGTGCTCCACTGAATATCGATTTTTTTTTTTCTTTTTCTTTCTTTTGAGTTGAGTATAAATCGATAATTGGTTTGTGGTTGGTCGTAACGATGAGTTTGAACTCTGATAAATGAGGGCATTTTTAATTTTTATATTTTTATTAGAGAAAAAAATTATCAACTAATAATTTAAACAAAATAATTTTTTAGTGATTTTTGTGAGCAGGTACGTGTGGCCGTCTGTACTGTAAGCCAAACCCATCAATCTTGTAAAGCACGAGGTTTATTGCAGAGTTTATAACCAAAAGTAACACTTGAAGAAGGAAAAAAAGAGAAATATATGTGATGGAAAAAAGTGAAGAAGTTTCTTTCGCCCGGGTAGCACTGGCCTCTATTGGCCTCTGATAATGATTGTGTAGGTGTTAAACTGGGCAGCCAATCAGGTATGAGAGACGCGAGAAAAGATTCATGAGTGCACTTGATGATTGATGAAGGGACGGGTGGACAAGCCATTTTTTTTAAGGAAAAAAAGAAAAAGAAAGAAGGAGAACGGTTTTCTTGAGGCACCACAATTGAAAAGGATGAATGACCCATAGTCGAAAAGAGCGGAACTAAAGGGTTACACATGATAGAAGCCATGGAGCTTCTGGTTATTGGTCACGCCCCGAGTATGAAATTACAAGGCACTGGATTTATAGATGCTCTTGATCCGGGTTTGAAACGGTTTTTCTGCAATTTTTGCGTGACAAAAGAGATTTTTTTTTTATGTCTGTGCTTGAAATTTAGAACGATTAAGTGTTTTCATCTGAATGTTTTATTCTTTTCATTCGTTTCCTCGAGATACTCAGTTGACAAAGTGAACCATACGGTTTAATTTGTAATTGATTAGCTTTTAATTCAAACTATTTCTCCTTGTTGTAGTGGGATTGGTTAAAGTGAGAGGTTATTGATCGCATTTAGAGATCCAAATTTGCTCAGAAGCACCGAGTTTTGACTTATTAATTCATTGATACATTTTTTTGTAATAAAATACACCCGGTGAGACATTTATTTAAGGAAAATATGTTAATTTCTTAATTTTTTTTTATCAAAACGCTATTAAGAATTTATCAAAAACGCAATTAAATGATTTTTTACGTGTTGTGTAAAACAAACATTGAAATTCAGAGTTGATTTGAACAAATTGTGAATCATTTTTAATTGGTTTAGTATAATTTCTTTTTTTTTTTTCTTTTTCAGTTTTCGCGCTTTGAATCCAATTTAAGTGTAACTGGGCGCGTGATATCATTTAATTTTTTTTCTCTTGTAATTTTTCAACTTTTTCATTTAAAACTATGGAAGTTCATTATTTTAAAAACATCGTTTTTTCGCATTACCATTTACTAATTTCTGTCAGCCATTAGCTCACCCGGCCGCGTATAGATAGTCATTCCTTGCATCTTTTTTATTTACTTTAAAAGATAGCAGCGGACAGGCCAGATTGAGGTGTGGTCAGTGGCAACTCAAAGTACTTGTGAGTGAATAGGCCAATGAGCTGAGTTGCAATAAAATAATCAACTCTGAAATCATTAATTGCTTTGAGATCGTGAAATTGAAAATTACATGTTTGTCGAATAATTACTTCTCCTTTACTTTTTCTTTGAATAATTATTTAAAATTTATTCACATTATTAAAAAGACATTTTACGGTTTAAAAAGGCGTAATGACAAACACAGCAACCACAAAAAATTTAATAAGTGACCAAAAAATTAATATGGGCCATTATAAAAACTCGTATAAATGCATAATGGCCCTTTAGGTCCACTTTAAATGCTTATTACAAGAGACATTACACAATTAATGTCTCCATTGCAACATGGTAGCCAGTTTCGTAACAGCCATTGCAACAAATAATGATGTATTGTTATCAAATGTAAATAATGACCTGGTATGTCAGAAGAAGAAAAAAAAACAATAGAATTGTCTCTAGTTAAGACTATTGGCCAAGAGATGTTGATTCGTCGAATACCCGGTGAAAAACAAGGAGGAATTCGGATGGGAAAAAAGTCTCGAGTCACGAAATACACGGTTAGCATTTATGTCCAACCACACGTAACTGATATAAATCTGTCTGTCATGAACGTGTACGTGTCGCATGAATATTATGTATACGGTATGAGCAGTGTTGAGTTGAATGTTTACGTAAATTGAGCCAACCTTACGATTATTTCTTTTTAATGCAATACGACTCGTTACCTAGACCGTAAAGCGTAATTTATGTGTAGAAAATAGCGTGGAAGGCTTAATTTGACGGAATTTAGTGGAATTTTTAGTGTTTTCAAATTAATTCAAGATCAAGAGCGATTACTTCATTTAGATTACGCAGGTGTTATTATTGTGGCCTTGTAACAGTGAACGGGTTATGACCACCCTGATTCACAGGTGTTACCGATTTCTTTTTTTTTTCTTTTTTTTTGTTGCAAATTCCTTATCTACTGTATACTCCTCCGCTGCCCACTGGCCTCCATTTTTCCAACACACCTTGCCCCGAGGATGGAAGGCGCAATAATAATTATTAATAAATTTTAAAAAGAAAAAAGTGACAGAAAACCAGGGCCAGTTCGGTACGCAATAAAGAATAAAACCTCTCCTATTACTGTATTCTTGCTCCCTAAAGGGTTGAATACATTAGCCAGTGTGCGGTCCGGGCAAATTACAATTACAACTACAAGAATAAGCATTTTAAGAAGGGAAAAATGTAGCAGTTGATTTGTTTACACTTTTTGAATATTAAACTCGTCACCAGAGTTGGATTCTGTCAGGCCAATAAGGAAGTTGCTTGCATTTAAGATATACGAGTACTAGTTTTGAAAAAAGCAACTATTTTTCCTGGTTTGTTGTGACATTTCCGCCATTTTGGAATAGTCAACGCGTTTCTGAGTGAGCATTCTGGACCTATTTTATTCTACCCAGGTTGCAATGACCTTTCGTTGCATGTCAACCCTTTCCTGCAATGTTGAGATAAGCAGCAGCCCAAAGGTGTGCAGACAAACTAAAATGATTGTAAGACATTCGGTGGTTTAATGAAATTGATTTGAACATTGTGACAGTGTTGATAATGGTTTAAGGCCATTTTGAAGTTACAACGACCTTCGGGTCTATCAACCCCTCCCCTATTTGATGAGCTTTAAATTAACGCTTAGGGTGACGAGCTATTATCCGTTATGTTAAAATATTAAAAAAAAAAAAATTATACTAATGTTTTAATTGAGATCGCTAAGGGAGTTTGATTTGATTTAGTTCAAGACATTGCCGCTGGCGTTAGATTAATGATGACATCATTGCAGATACTGATTTTTGAATTGTCAAAAAGCCGGGAAATTAATTAGGCTTTTATGGAAAAGGGAAAATATTTAAGAGACAGAAGGAGCTGTGAGGTGAATGCCAATTAAGAGGTGATGTCAGATTGGTAATGGACGAGGTGAAGGGTCAAGTGAGTTTGTCAATTGTGGGTAGGTTGTTTATATTTTACTTTATTTTTTTAAATCGTTTACAAGTGAAGTGTTGTTCTAAATTCAAATGAAGCAGATGTTGTTCGTCTGTGCCCTGCGTGATGAAACGGCGACTCCCACTTTACAGTGGACATTGTCAGATCGATCAACGCAATGGTCACTTAAGGGGAGAGGTAATTGACTTTACTCACTTTTCACTCATGTTTTTCCCATATTCGTCTTCTATATTTTTCCCCCTTTGAGGTTGAAAATAATATTAAAATAAGGGAATGGAGTTGTGTGTAATTTTTATATTATTTAATAATTTATTTGTAATAACGTTATTTAAACGCTGTGGTAATGTTTTTTTTTTTTTTTTTCATATTTAGTCAATGTTTAAATATTTTTATACCATTTCAAACTTCTTTGGTTAGGTTATGTTTAGAATGTAAATCACATGTAGATATGAATATCGCCATCGGAAATTCAATATTTAAACGCTCGAAATTCACAATTTTCAGAAGGTGTGGGTGCGATTCTTAGGTAAATTCTTAGGTTGAGGTCGAGGTCATCCGGTGATCATTAGGCACCTGTCACATATGTGAGTGTGAGCACCTCCCTTTTCATGTGTTAATGTTTGTCAAACACGTGATTCATGCACAGCTCATTTATCAATATGATGACTCGTGGAAAAAGAAAAAAATAAAGTGTAGGAAAGTGTCAGCAGGAATTATTGATTTGAATGTTTGATTGATAAAGAAAGTAGGTGAAAAATATTCTTTTTTCTTCCTACCTGTCCCTTGAGGAGAGTCGCTTTGACGTTGTGCAGGTTATGGGAATGGGCGGTACGCACGTATTTCATCCAGTTACCCGCACCCGGCTCAGAAGCGTCAATCCAACCTGCTATTTTACCTGTAGCGTCGCTCACCTGGAATTAAAAAATTAACTCTTTGAAAATTTACTGCTAAATTATTTTATTTATACTGGTGTATAAAAAATAAAGGGGAATAAAGTACAAATAAATGAATGGCAATTAAAAGTTGATTTGCTGTGTAAATATTTGGGAAAAAAGAAATAAAAATAAAAATTTGACTGCAATGTTTTAAGGAAGTTGCAATGCTGATAAAAAATGGTTGCCACCCATCCGTTTAGCCAGGTTAATGTACAACTGTAAATTCCAATATGGAGCTTGATTATAGCGCAACATGTGATTTGTTGATAGACATCTTTTAAAACGGTTCGCAGAAAAGGCGTCTTTGGGTCTTAAGGAAAGGGAAAGGGAAGGGAAAAAATGTCAGTTTATTTGCGGAATAATAATTGTAATGATAGGTGTGTTGACAGGTAACTGTCTTTTAACACCCAACTTGTGTGTTTAGTCGTGTGCAAAGAGTTGAAACAAAAAATGACAATGGGCATTTTTATTTAAAAACCAAAAAAAGGTTTGCAACGAAATTGGAAGTTTGTTTAATAAAAGCAATTTTCATTTGTTTTTTTTTTTTGTTTGAATCAACAACCGGCAGTTGCAAAAGGAATTTTTTTTCTTTTAGTATTTTAACTAAAACTATAGGCATATTTAAACGAAAAGAGCAACGATGACTCAAAATGAGAGAAATCGTTAATTGCAGTTTAAAAAACTCGTCGGTAGATGTCATGTTAATGTGGAGAAGATAGGAGGCAATTAGAGCTTATAAATTAATTGACCTTTACTAGCAGATTAACCCCTATCAGGCTTTGAAACTCGCTGTTTCCCCTTTTGATGTAATTGAAAACCCTTACTCGAGACCCCCTCAAAAGACCCTCGGGGATATGTGGGGGATAAACATCACGTTATTTGGAATTAAATTAAGGGTATAACTGCTCCCAGATGCATTTTTACCCCACACTGTAAATGGCTACTGTTCTGATAAAGGGATAAAGAGGGATTTTAATCAAATGTGCAAAGCGAATTTTTATGCTTTGCAGAAAAGTTTCAGGCGGTGCTTTTTTTCTCTAACTGCGAAAGTGGCGCCATATGGTGAATAATTTTGTAAGTTGGAAGCAGAGGCTATTGGCTGAGTGTGGAACTGCGATTTAGCTCATCATTGGTGGATGCGAAAGAAGAACCACACCTCTTCATTTGTCGGTCGCCATGGCAACCGAGCCATAATTCTCTAACAACATTTATTGATTGCTATTATGTGTCGGGTGTTATCATCTGTCACACCGCGGACTCTAGTGTCCGTTTTCGGAAATGGCTTGCAGGATGTACGGAAGCGTACAGACGGCAATCTGGTATGAAATATGTGCTTTTAGATAACAAAAAATGTCAAGTGAATGTAAGATGAAGTGTTGTAGACCAAGTTGTGAAAAAATATACTGAAAAGTTATGGTTCACGTTAAACCGGAAGTGAAACAGTGATCACACAGTTTTGGGTTTGTTTTTATCTTTTAAACAGATCAACATCTTTTATTTCTTTTTTTTTTTATCTGGAAATGGCGGTTTAATTGGAAAATCGATGCTGTTGTGTTTCTGTCTAATGTTAAAGTAAACTTAAGACGACATTAAGGATCTTTTATTATTATTTTTATGTGTTTGAAATAAAAAAAAAATGAAGTGGTGGAGGTGGGAAATGTATTTTAAGTGATTAATGATGGATCATCTTCTGAGTGAAGTCACGATTCGAGCCTCTTAAATCTTAGACGAGGACAAAAGGGTGTCGCTAATGGGTTAATTAACAATGAATAGATGGCCCCCTAGCGTTAATGGCGGCTGCCACCTATGTTAATGGGAATCTGCCATAAATGCCGATCATAGGACACGATGAATGGTGAGCTGAATGCGGCGAGCACGTCACGTGATGAGATGGGGTGCCAAGGAGGGGTTAATGGGTGTGGCGGGAGTATAGCGTCAGTGTGAGGGGGCTCTGCTCTCCTTGGTCAGCCGTGCGTGGCCATGTGATGGGGTCTTGTGCGCTGCCCTCTGCTGGAGAGCACGGAAACGCACTTTGCATGCATCACCCCGCTTTGAGCATCCATCCATCCCGTCTTCAGAGATTCAATCCTTTGATTACTCACTGATATAAAAATAGATTTTTTTTATTTGATTTTTTGTTTCTCCCTTGGAATTGTGAATTAAATAAAAGTTGGTTAATGAGAATCTAGTTGCGTGCTCTTTTTAATTTAAAAGTTAATAAACGCCATTGGTTTGCTTTTCAGATATAAATCATGTGAAACCAATCGTCGGTGGTGTCTCCATGGCGACGAGTGTAAATATGTAGACTTCCGGTGTAATTTATGGTGTGATCAGTGGCTAACGCCATCTGTCGTGACCAGTGGGAAGCGTGGTGTAAATCATTATGGTTAAGCTTTGAGTTTTAATCACTTTTGTTTGGTAAATTCATAATTAACCAGCTGTGTGCGTTCCCTTCATCAGATTCAGATGTGGAAACCGCGTTATCAGATCTGGCGTCACTTTAACAATTTCATCACATTTCACAACGTAATTGATATTTATATTATTAAAAAAAATTATTTTAATAAAATCGAAATATTTTTCCAATAAAAAAAAGTAAATAAATAAATAAATAAAAAAATAAAAAAATAAAAAAAGGTAAAAAGTGCAAACGCAGGTGTTTTGGGGGTGAGAGATGAGAGAAAAGTACAGGTATGGATTTTCAATATGCAAGGTGTGCTGATGCACACGTGGCTGTGCTGATTGGTCAGTCTGGGTGATCGATTTCTTGTTCCGCTCACCAACAGGAAGTGAACACTCAGCACAAACTTGATGCCTTATACAGCAGACACGAAAATGACATTGAAGTGACTCGATCGCACTTGTGAATCTCTCATTGGATTCTGCCACACCCAATAACAGACAAGAAAGGAGCGCCATTCGTCGGTGTCGGCGGCTGATAGATGGTGACAAATCATTTCGAGACAAGATTGACATCTCCATACACGCTAGATATATCGAAGAAATCCATCTACAATATGAAAACCAAGATTTTTCTCCCATCTAATGGGGCTTGGCGGGTCAATAGTCATCTACACGTAGAATGGGTGATATATTCGTGTTGTTTTGGTGTGGAAAATCGATAATTAGGATGTGGAAAGGTGGCAATAGATAATGGCCACGCCCTGTTTTACAGAAATATTTACTTCGTGTATGCTAATGAGGATGGAAATAAATGAATTTTGTTGAAAACGCGTGTTTTGCCAAACTGTCGCCCGCTTTCTGCAATAAGTTCGTAGACAAAAGTAAATTGCGCAGATGCTTTAGCCGGGAACCGGCGGCGGGAGGAAGGTTCGGTGAAAGAATCAGCCTAATTCGTATTGTGATGGCTGAGTCCGCAGGGGGGCGGTGCAGACGCGTGCACCTAATGGAGTCTGCAAGATGCAAGAGAGAAAACATAACAGCAAAAGGCAATTACTTAGAATGCGGCAAAATATTGCATTGCATTTTGCCAGCCTTGTGTGTATATGAAAGAGCAAATCTTTTGCTTGAAACCGCCGTTGAATAAAGCAATCGGGATGCAGAAGAAGGCAGTAATTTCAAAACCTTCCTTTGCCATTTGCATGGGAGAAAAACTCCACGTGGAATTCATTATTGCGAGGATATTGAAACAGGCAAACAGCCCCTTTAGTTCAGACAAGTAGGGATATACAGTACAATATACAAATAAAAGAAATGAAAAAAAAAACATTTGGCAATTTATCATTGCACTAAATGTCCACTCTAATTAGCACTTTGATGCTTTTTTTATTATCCTCTCTTTACCTTAATGTTTTTTTAGGCCTAGGTGGTCCTAATAAATGACATGCAATAAATAAAAAAAGGGTTGGGTTTTACTTCCCCAGGCCAATTATGAAGCAACTCCTTACCCTAATCTTTTTCTGGGGGTATTATTTTTTAGTATGATTATGACAGTGTCTCGAGACATTTTTTTTATTAAAAAGGGTAATTCGTCCTGACAAAATTGCTGTTCCATGACACGCATTTTTTTACTCCCGAGCTCAACTCTTTGTAGATAACCTGCTGCTGTCACATTATGTATATTTACATATATGGAAATAAAGAGCGACATTAAAAATGGGTGTTGTGACAAAACAATTAACTCGATTTTCCAACTAACCCTATTTATGCAAGGGGTGGGGATTTTTTGGCAATAAAATTGAACGGTTAAATGTCAGAATGGCACAATTAGCAGTGAGACAAAGTTGTCTATGCACAATCTGACAAATGCACACATAATTTGCAGCAAATGGGTTTGTGTGTGTTAATGCTGTGCAAGTGCAAATGAAGTCAGTCGAGTACAATGCGAACCACGCCACAGGTCTCCGCCCATACCAGCGACAGGACAGGGAGCTGATACAAAACCGGGCCGCGAGCAGCTGGCCTTTGAAATATAAATGAATGAAGGTCCCTAAACAAGACAGAGGGAGGGATGGTTAGGCCTACATCTCAATCAGAAGCCAGGGCTGTGATTTGTGACGTAGGGGGATGCGAGGCAGTTGGCAAGACGAATCCAACTCATTATAGTCGGAAGTTAAAGGGGAAGGCGATGGAGGGGGATGAAGGACATTAGAAGGAGGTGTAAACCAGAATCAGGGACAGATATTCCACCTTCAACTCCCTCTCGCCATTATTTCTATTCTTTCAGCTGGGGTTAAGCGAGCAAAGGGAAGAAGAGAGGGGTATGGGTGTGTGGAAGGGAGACAAAAGATCGCCAAGTCTGAGACTCAGTAGCCAATGAATGGAAGACAAATTGCGGTTTTTAGAACAACCCCCTCGTGCTCTCATCGTACATATTTCCCCTCTTCTATGGGACCTGTGAGCGATTTGGGTTATGAGTTTTATCTCCACAGTTGGCAACAAAAGACTCGCTTCTAAATGCCAGATGGAACCTAAATTGATACAATTCTTTGCCTTTTATTTGTAGATACTGTAGATGGCGTTGTTTTTAAAGTGGGATTTAGCTGTTATCTACATTTCGTTAATTAATAATTAGCAAATACGGTGACGACATTGAGCAAACTTGTGAAGGAAATGATATGACAAAAGTGATTAATATTTTTATAAATAAAAAAAAAAAAAACCCTTTATTTTAAAATATCACTGGAAGTGTCTTTTGTATGATTAATATCAATTTAAATGTCATGTTTACTTCTGGGAATTTTTTCTTTCTTCAGTGCAAACTTTTTCAACTTCTTGACTTATGGTTTCGCAAGAAAATGGCAACGGGAAAGGTTTGGGTGTGTTTTTTTTTTTTTTTTTTTCAATTTTAGGTTGCTCATTTTTAATCAAACCTAATTGAGTCGCAAGGAGGAGGGTGAGGAGAGGGGAGAAAGGGACGCTGTGTCCACATCACTGAGCACGCGACATGACTTGCCGTATGCAAATGAAAGGGGTAAGTGAGGAGGTGGGTGGAGGCGTCTACCTCATTAGTTTCACGGAACCAACCCCCATCCCTCCTTCTCCCCGCTCCTTTTCTTGTCTTAATCACAAGCACGTTTTTTGATATTTCACCAAAAAGTCATAAAATGAAGGAGTTTGGGAAATATATAATAACTAGGGTAGCATAGCAGTTAGATTTTTCCATTTTTTTTAACCTTAAAATATAAAAAAAAAACTAAAAGGTGCTTTTTTCTTTGCTTTTGTTGCAAATGAGATAATGGGTGAATGCACTTTCTTGTGATCACTTTCAGCTCGAAAAATGTGGTTAAACTTTTTCTTTAATAATATTAGTTAATTTTAAAGTTTTTGCAACTCGTTGCTAATTAGTTGGAATTTTGAATGAGGTCAGGAAGTAAGAATCAAAATGGCTCGTCGAACGTGACTAAGCGTGCATTTCTTCGCAGATCAAATCAGATTAAAGTTCAAATTGCAACATATTAAGGCGGGGCGTGAAACCGAAAGGAAAAGTTAGTGCACAAAGGTCTAGGACAACTGGCTTTAGGGTTTTGTTTGTTGGTGCTTACAGATGATGATAAAGTTTACTAATGCGCACTCATTGTTTGGGGTCAAAATGCGGCTAATAAATAATTACTTAACTAGACGTGTTGTTTATTGACCTTTAGGTGGTAAATTATTTTTAGCAATGCAATATGTTATCCAATTAATCCGAGGTTTCATCAATGTCTTCCTCTACCCGTCTCTTAATCCACCTTTGATCCGGGGTCTAAGTCTAGCAATCTATGGTTTCCCATCTCGAGCACGTCCGTCCATAGCAATTGCAAAACCCCCTTCATCCATATTTAATACCTTTGGGTTGGTGGAGACTCAATTTCGAGCGACTTTTGACCCCTTAAACTAATACCAATAAAGTTTAAGATGACTTTTATGGGTGTAAAGTTAAGTCAAAAGTTCGACATCCATAAAAAGTTGCTCGAGTGGTGAGAAGAGGATGGTTTTCTGTTTTCGTTTTTTTCGTTTTTTTAAAGGGAAGTGTCTCAGATTCGTGATATTTTATTATCAGTTAGGGTTTGTGCTGCGGGGTGTCCCAAGGGTAGTTACCCTGTGATCTTTCTGCGTCCACAGGAGAATTGAAGAGAGGACATTCAACTTCAGGTACAAGGGAAACAGGGGACACAGAACGGAAGTTGCCTCCCTTTCAGACAGGATGGGCGGGGGTCAAAATCGAAGAGGACTTTGTAAAAGTCAACGTGCGAAGGAACTAAAAAGCTTATTGTGCTGTTATTTGTAAGTTGGAAATAAATAAAAAGGAAGGTTCCACCTGCGACGGTTGGGAGCTAGGATTCGGGTTTAAGGTGTAAATGCTGGTGAAATGTCAATAGAAAAGTGAAAATGCTACAAAGGGGAAATTACGTGATAATCTGTACAAACAGTTACTTGTATATTTGACCGTTAAATAAGATACAGTAAATTCTGTATGATGCAATTTTTTTTATTGAAAAATAAAACAAATTTTTGATTTTATAATATTAGTGTACGATAATTACATCTAATCAGTATAATTTTAATGTTAATTGTAATATCGAATTTGTCAGAATGTGAGTTTTTGTTATTTTTAAAATACTTTTTGTTGATGACACGTTTCATCTCCTGTTTTCAAGATTCCGTCACGTTTTTCCAGTGAATGGAATTCTTTAGTTGCTTGTAACCTGCATCATCAGTGAGTAAGTGACAAGAAATTATTGGCCAGGTGGAAAGAACAAGCTTTTGAAAAACGGAACGAAAGAATGTGTAAGTGCATTGAAAGAGTCACAGTTGTTGGTCTTGGGGAATGGTCAGCGTAAGACTGGGGACTCGCCGGGAGGCATTATGGGACGTGGAACTCGTGAGTCCTTTTTTACCGGAATAATTGGTAATAATCAATAGGTGGTCAATAGATAAAAAAAAAATACTGTCAAAGGCAGATGTTCAACTACGAGCAATTTGTGCGGTTTTATATTTTTCAATAAGTTGTAACGGTTTTGAAGCGTGTATTGGGTCGGGTGCTAAGCTGGATTTTTTTTCCACTGCTGTAGGGGAAGCAAATCCGATTGATTGCGCATGCGCGAACATTTCCTCAATGACTGATATCCGGTATGGATCATTTACTCAATACACGACAGGATTACAGATGAAATTCAGCGTAAAACTCGAGGACTTTGCGGCTAAGGGAAGGATGAGGGGAGGGGCTGAAAGTGGTGGAAATAAGTCGGAAATGAAATAAACCTTTTAGATTGTTGTTTTAACGCTTTGAAAGTGAAAATAAATGTAAATAAAAACATGTTTACAGTGTGTTTTAAAATATGTGTCACCTGAAGTAACGTAAATAGCAATTAAAGCTTAAATCTCGAGAGACTCTGACCTATGATTTAGAATGGCTATTTTCTCAACAATGTTATAAATTTAACTGATCAAAACTTGCCTTAACTCTCTTTTTTGACCAAAAAAATTTTTTAAGGCTTTATCTACAGGGGGGGGGGGAGTTTTTGAGAGGGTCTCAGCCGAGGGCAAACCAAGAAGCGACAGCTGGTGGCCGATCTCGGAAAACGAGTCGGCTTCTGCTTTTAAGCGAGGTTATCCATTCTCCACTGTAATGGACATTGGGCACTGAGTTGAGGTCAGAGGTGAAACTGACCACTGCGTGGACACTTTTTTCTCGGATCAAGGGTATAAGGGGGGAGGGGAATATTGGAAAAAGTGACATTTTTGTCCCCTCCGCTCTCTCTTTTAGCCATGGCCATTCTCTACCCACCCCATTCCTCTTTCTGTTTTTATATAATCCAGATGGAGACTCCCTTCCACCCACCCTCTCGCCCACCCCATCATTGACATCTGTGTGCCATTACAAATCACTTCAATATTGGAGCAGACAGACAGAGGCAGAGCAGCCCGGCCGCCATTATTCCCCATTAATCATCAAAAGGGGCTCCAAGACATTGTTATATTTACGGAATAGACATAATTTGACGTCCTGTTTGCAGTGTATTAATAAAGTGAAACCTCTTTTCGGATAAATTCAGGCAAAAAAATTCCTTCTTTCGATTATTCTGGCGACAACTTGGGCTGTTTCCGGTCAGAAATAAAAGAACTTGGAGTTTTAACTTTTTAAATTCTAATCAGTGTCATTGAGGAAGTTGTTACAGTTTGGTTATAATATTATTATAACCCGCACAGAGTTGAAAATCATCGAGAAACAGTTCTCTTCCTAAAATGGAAGAGTTTAAAGTTGACTTGACTTCGCATTTGGCTTTGGTTGATAAGAAGTCAAATTTACTAATTACCAAAACACTCTAGTCTTTGGCATTTCCTATTTTAAAGGTTTTTTGATTTTCCTACAATAAAAATATTTTCACAATAGATATTGTAAAAATTCTATTTATACTTGTTGGGGTAGTTAAACTCGAGTGAGAACCGAAGGGCTGGCATCTATGACAGTTTATCACAGCCATAGATGCCCTCTTATCGGTTTAATATCGTTGATAAGAGAAAGGTAAACGCAGGCAATTAGGCCTTTCAGTGACATTTTCATTTTTGTTGACGCCCTTGTTGAATTTGATTTCCAGCAAAAAATTAATCCTTTGACATGGAGGTTTAATTTAGAAGACACAGCTGAGCAGCCACTTTTTTGTGTACTTTTGTCGTTTTTGTTTACCTGCATGCATCAGGCACACTAATTGAGTTGTCAGCTACGAGGAGTGTGCGTGTTCCCATACCCTCCATCTCTACCTGGGATCAGTAGAACGACGTGTCCTGAGGGTTTGGCAAACAAACCCCGAGTGATTAAACGCCCGACGCACGCGCGCGTCTCCGAACCGCCTCCACACCACACCTGGCTACATCTCCACAAGCTGACAAAAAGAACGAGCCCTTGCAACCCTTTCAGTCCCAACTCCCAACCAAAACAGATGGCTGTAATGCCCCCACATTCGGCCATTATTTATTTTTTTGCATGTTATGACTAATTTTTTTTTCAAGATAAAAAGAAATTGATGGCTCTGTTTGCAAATCGGCTTAATTAAGAATGGCTGCCCGTAGTCTTCTTTAATGGCGGCCATATTGCACTAGCCTGTGACATTACTCTCCATTACGAGCAAAAATTTCCATGTTGAGTATGGGTAGTCGACGGCCACCAGATGTCGCACGGCACTTTTGAATTTTCTCTTATTTTTAGGCTTGTGGATGATGAGAATGGGGTAGCAGAGCGGTAGGGGTGGGGTAAGGGAGCAAAAATGTTGTGTCCCCGTGACCTTTTCATGGTCAGAATGATGCCTGATTGGTGAAAGCAGGTGGATTAGACCAATAAGAAATGAAATGAGGGTATTAAGAAGGAGGGAAGGGAAGGGAAGCGAGTTTTTGAAATTTAATTTAATCTTGTTTTTAAGGAAATTAAATGCCTCGCGTTGTGCGTTTAAATTGTGGTTAAGATGGCTGCCTAGTCGATCTCATGGCTTTAGGGTTCGTAAAATTATACAGTAGCCTTTGCCAAAGAATAGCAAGAGTTGTTGTGAATTGCCGGATGGTGCACGGTTTCTTATTGGCCGACGAAATCAATTGCATTTAATTTTACTCGTTCTTACGGTTATTTACTCCCATGTTTGTATTTGATGGGCTCTTCAATGAATGTTCGGATTTGTTCTGAAGGCCACAACGTGAAACAACCATTATTAAAAATAAAAATATTTTTACATTGAATCAGTGGTGTTGGCTTCTCTGCAATAACTAATTATGATTTAAATTCAATTTGGCGGAATTTGGATTATTATTATTTTTTAATATCTAGTGTGATAAGTTTTTCCGCGAGATATTCCCTAGTGGGCGTGCCATCATCCCACCTGTCTCAGATTACGTCATGAGAAATGGTCGTTTTTCCTACTGGATTGGGACGCGTCCGTGCCGGCGTCTCTTACGACCCGTTTCCTCTGTCGTTTATCGGCAAATCAGACTGAAGGTCCCTCGCGTTGCCATGACAACCATCCTCCCTTCCAAGTTTGATTCATGAGCGCCTTATAAAGTTTTCTCGGGGATGAACGCGGGTTAGGTGTCGCAGATGGCCGGCAATCGACTGTGACAGGGAGGCGGTGGAGGAGGGAGGGCTAGAAAGCAAAGGAAGGGTCCGCCAACCAGGGGTCACCAGACAAGATCGCCCCAAGAGAGCGAAAGGGCGAATTGCTCTGGGGGGCTCAAGCCATGAAGTCAGGTAATTGCGATCCGCGTGAAAAATGGGCGCCCACGCACGCACTCTCACTATTGCTGCGCATGCGCATTGATTTCTTTTTCTTTTTTTTTTTTTTCTCTTCTTTTTTTTAAACTCGTCTTTTCACGTCTCGTGAAAGCATCTTAACGCAGAAATCATGTCACAGCTGGTGGGTCTCTCAGACCACTAACCCTTGGTCAGCGAAAGATCAAAGTTTAATTTTCATTTTTATTTTTGTGATGGGAGCATTGATTTGAAACGAATGGTGGGATTGAAGATATAAAAATAAATTATTTTGATATAAATAAAAGAAATACTTAGTTGTATTTGTTTAAATAAATAATACTTGTAGTCAGTTTACCATAGGAATTATTACGAACTGTAAATAAATATATGAATATCTGTATTGAATAATAATTTTTATTGCATCTCGTAAAAAAAAGTTGTCATTTTTATGCTTTTATAATGTTAAAAGCAAATATTTATAAAGTTTCACCAACATTTATACTTCGACTGCATTGTGTGTTAAGGTTAATTGAAATACACTTTAATTTATCGATCTGGTGCACACGTCCAAGCTAAAACCCTAGCCGGAAGTTGTCGATTCCCCATATTTTCTCCCTTATCCGTTCCCATTTTTTCACTTGACGCTCTTTTAATGACTCTTGCGTGGGCGATCATAAAAACGACTTTTCAATTTCAATTTTGAGAGAATGAAAGAGAGACAGGAATTTTTAATGTGCCCGCATCGCGTTCAAACTTTTTCGGCGGGAAATTTACGGCATTTCTTCATTAGAACCTTCGCGTCAGTCGCTCATCGCTCAAGTACGCACGCGCACCGAGTATAATAACGGACGGACGGCAGAAAACGAAAGACCGCGCGTCACATAGTACGTAGAGCTTCTATTAAACATTAATTCTCCCAATTCCCACCAGGGTCCAAGTGAGCATGCCTCACGATTAATTAACAGTCCTACCCCCTATAGCACTCTCACACCCTCTCCCTACAGCTGTTTGTGAAGTAAACAAATCAAAAAAATGTAAAATTTGATTCACTTGGATCATCTTCTCAATTTTTAGGAATTTCCAAGGAATTCTTCTCTCCCTCGCTCTTTTTGACGTTCTCTGTTTGAGTTTTGTGAGTTTTGACTGAGTGCTTTAATTTTCTTATGCTCCCGTTTTTGAATCGATATCTTTGCATACACAGTAGATTGCATGAAATTTTTATAGTCAACGATAAAGGGGAAGTCAGCGTTTCATCTTCAACCTTTGGGCCATGGTTTCCCCAGCAGTCTTCTCGTGTGCTCTCCACATCTCTGAATATTCATTGTAATATGTATATTTTACCAAACTTGCTTCTTTTTTTTCATTCTTTCTATCATTTGCGGTATCTATGTGTATTCTTTTCTTTTACCTCAAAACCTTAGAGAATGCTGTGTCAATTTAAACGAATTTCAAGTTAGTTTGTGTATATATATCTTATACGGTTAAAGGATAAGTGAAACCAGTTTTTTAATCTTTTATCTTTGATCTTTCAGGTGCTGTCTGAGTGGCATGAAGCTTCTGTTTGGTTCAATTAAAACATTTCCCCCCTCTTCAAAGACAATCTGAAGTCAACTGAAGGTATACTTGTAGTATAAGCTAATCTCGTGCTCATTCAGATGAGAAAATGGCCAGGGACAAGTCACACCAACTTATATCCATGACTAAAGAGAGTTGGGACAGGGGTGTGTGAACAAAGCCCTCCCACGCAGCCTCCGCCAAATCAGAGATGGCGTTGACTGATACAGAGTCCACCGGTGGTCCCATACAAAAGAGACGGTTGCCATAGAAACTGCTTGTATATCCCTGCGGGAATTGGCTTGAGGGGTATATAAGAGACTCGAGTTCTCTTGTTAGGACAAATGGCAATGTCTGAAACTTCAGAATTGGAAAAACTGGTTTTGATGTTGAGTCTATGGTTTTTTGTATGTTGCTAATACATATTAGATGTTGGTTCATGGGATTACATCAACTAGGCCTATTATAAACAAAGTTTGTGAGCGAATTCAAGTATTAGATAATTTTTGTGGTGTATATAAAGTTTCTTAAGTCCCAAAGGTTTTAGTTACATTAGATGAAAGTTTTCGAGAGGGATTCAAAGGCAATGAAACGTGAATTAAAGCGATCTGCTTGTGAAATGTCTCGGATTTCCTTCTCCTAAGTAGGGGAATGTGTGTTTTTAATGTAAGGGAAAGCAAATGTGTAATTGCAACGTTTGGAAAATGGTGTTAAACGACAACGCCATTTTTTAATTATTCGGACAGTTATAATTTAATGCGTATGAAGTAATGAAATGAAAAGAGTAGGCGGGACACTTTTCTCCCGTCTATTTCCCTTGTGTCTGTTAGGGACACATGTTCTGGTCATAAATAAGTGGGGTCCATGCAGCTCAATCTGTGTCACTCGCCACGAGAGGGAGCGATGATGATAACGCCCTAATCATGTGATGGATGAGATCCAATCACAAACGGAAAATCTGCAGCGTTTGATGCTCCGACAAGCTGACACCAGGGGCGTGGGGAACGCTCGCGTTCATTACACCATCTCGCACACTTACCCCTTTTCTACATAACCCCCACGTGACAGCTCAATGAGTACGTAGACCTTTTGTTGGCCCCATGCATACCTAGACTGCGGACGCCATTTTTAATGAAGAGTCTATTAGGGTTAATTGTTTAATTACTGTGACTCCCTTCTCTGCACATGCGCAGAGAGAAAATTTAGTGGCTGGATGGCATGGGATGGGAGGAGAGGGAGTGATGCGACATCTTTCACTCTCCCCTCATCTCTTCATTAGAGTGCAATCAAGTTCCACTAAAGATTTTGACCTCAGGGCGCGCACTTGATCAACAACTTAATTTAACAATATAATTTTGATCAAAAAGACGTCACAAATTAAAAACCGCCTTCTTACAGTGTTTTAACAATAAAATTTCACCTCAACAATGTAAAAACCATCATTTTTTTTCATTTTCCATTATTAGAAAGCATTAAAAATGAGATGATACAATGGCGGGAAGTAATAAGAAGGGAAATTGAGGTAAAAGGGGGGAGTTGGGGAGTATAAAGAGAATCTATAAAAGATGTCTAACATTTAATTAGAAAGGTGTAGAGAAAAATGGCGGGCGTATTTATGACAACTTAAGTGGGCCATCGAAAAAAAATTACCCCGTGAGAGAAGTGAATTTTTATGAAGACTCATATAAGGGGTTGAAGCAAGCGAGATAAGGGGCACAAGTGGAAGTGGGGGTTGTAGAAGAGTTGAATGAATAGCGGGTATGTGAGTGGGAGGGGGTAACCCAATATGAGGGCTAAGTGATATGGGAGTTCAGTGATTTTTATTTGAAAAAGTCTTTTATATTTTATGGGATCATTCTTCACAGAGAAAAAGGTGATTTCATTAATGGCATTATTCAAGAGGCTCCGTTTTATCGTAAATGCTACCGGAAGTGAAGTGAAAGCACACCGATAGGGTTAGAAAAGGGGGAATGTGAACCGGGTTCAGTGGTAAAAAAAAATATTTTTAAACATAATAATAAATTGTAATTAATCCTACCTGCCATGAATAAGTGGTGGAAACAGGCACAGTGCGCAGGCGTCCAAGGAAAGGACCAAAACGCGTGTTGCAGATGACTCGTGTGCGAGCCCACACTCCCAACCCGTAGACTTGAGACTCCTTTAGCTCAACTTGGTCCGGCAGACCACTGTCCTCGAGGAGGCACAAGGCGGCGTGAGTGGGTGTAGTTGTGTCACCTGTTAAAGCGTCCATGTGTGGCCGATGCTTAGTATCGTCAGCCGTGCCACCGAAGCCGATGTCAAAGTCGTCTTCGTCGTCCCCTTCGTCTTCGTCGTCGCCTTCGCTTCCCTCTGATGTCAGTGGGTCCGTGAGGGGGCGTTCTCTGCTTGCACTGGCCAAGTCACCCACCTCCTCCTCGTCATCTGAGCATGAGCGAAAAAAGAAGAAATCGGACCAATGAATGCCACGTGACATTTTTATTGTAAGGGCGTATAAGAAACAGATGTTGTATAGGATAATCGTTGATGGGGAAAAAATCTTCCCAATTTTGTATTTTTCCCTCGTAATTCCAAAATCTAGCTGCGGGCTACTGTATAAGATTAAGTAGCCTATTGAAAATGATCACATTTTCCAATTTTTTTTTTTTTTTTTTTGAAAAAAAAGGCAGGTGCGTTCTACTATTACCGGGATTTATTTATTGTATACTGAATGGTATGGGACTATACAATAAACAGGAAGCAGAATCTTTACTGGATTATTTTTATACTTAAATTAGTAAGTTAAAAAAAATTGTTTTGATTTTCTTTTTAGGTGGGAGATGGGGAGAGACGTAAATGGAAATCGATATTGAGTAATGTGGGACATGCACAACAAAGTGTCACTGTGTATACAGATTCCCTATTGACTTTTCATCTCTTCAGAGCTCGAAAGCGATTTATTTTCCTAAATCGAAGCATGTAGCTGTAAATAATGAGCAAGTTCGTTTCGCCCTTGCCAAGGACGTCATTATTGATTGGTTATTGATCGCATCCTATTTCCACCCCGCATACACACGCACACGTTTAGCGCGCGTTTGTGGTGACATTCAATTTACTTTAACCGCAAACAGATTCGGCTGCTACCGCAAATGAAAAAAAAGGAAGGGAAAAAACGAACGAGAGGAATTTGTTGAAATCAAGAAAAAGGTTTTCGAGGCTTGTTTCAGGACCAGGAAAAACAAGTGAAAATGTAGGCGTTTGGGAGCACGACCCGCGCACGGGAAGGGCTGGGCGTGCAGCACTTTGAGACTTCATCTCATAAAATCTAGACTCGTTTCGGATTTATTATTTAAGTGCGCATGCGCGGGACAAGACTTCACGTTCAAGGCTTCCTAGATATCAAAAGGGTAAGAGGTTGAGGTGCATGCGGTATTGTAACCAGATGCTTGATGTTTTGCATAAAGAAGGGGGAGAGCGAAGACAGACGTGACTCTTCATTCGATGCCTAGAAAAACAGTTGCTGGAGATTGAGGAAAATTCACGTTCCAGTGCGCCAAATTAGGTGAAATTTGATAAAATAAATGCAGGGGTCAAATCACGCGTGGGATAATCTTTGAGAAGTTCATGGTTCGTTTTTATAATTTTGTAAACATTTTTTTTTCTTTTTTTAATTTTGTTTTGTTTGTTCCTTAACTCGGATTGTCACTCACCGTATGACCTTAACGAGCGAAATGAAACGAAATTGGTGTTTATCAGAACGAAAAATATTTTTTTTTAAATATTTGGTTTCCGTGTTTAATTAAGAAAACATCCTGAAACGATTTGCAAGTGCTTTTTTTCAGCACACGTGTGTTGAAGGAAGGAGCCTCAACGCACCTCTATCGCTTCCCTCCACTCCTCGTACTCAACAAACAAGTTGTAATGCCTCCTGTGATAAGGAAAAAGGATGCAGCCCCTGGGCCTTTCGTCAAGGCCTTCTTCCACGAGTGAGGAAGCCTTACAGGTGCAAAACCGAGGGATTATTCCCATTGTCGATCGCAATTGTGAAAAACAAACAAGATGAATGCAAACTTGGGGGTTTGTTTACTACAACTGCGCAGAAGATCAATTATTAAGTGTGCACGGTAAATAAATGTTGTCTGTTGCTATGCACCTCAGGATATGCGGGACAATCGTGTTGCCCACACACACCGGAAGTTGGCAACAAAGCAGGAAATTGACCAATGATCACAAACTCGCAGATCAAGGGTGACAACACGGGAGGTAGAAGGTGAAGGGAGTGGTGAAATTTTCTGAACTCACTTGTGAGAAAACACTTGCTATTCACGTGATGACGAACTGGGTACCTTCCGTGAAGGGAAGGAAATGACACAAAACAATAGTCTTATCTTGCAACTGTATGTTGCAAACTGATAGAAACTGCAATTAAAGCTTTTGCTTCTAGGAAATGTCTTTTTTTTTTTTTTTACTTTTTACTTCTTTTTTTTTTTTTTTGTCGTTAATTTAATTTAAGTATGGAGTGGCATGTTGGTTGACCCTCAAACTAGGTTGAGTCAACTGATTTCTAATCCAACATGACTACATGAGCAATAAGTAGGGGAAGGGGATTTGTATGTGTGTGGGAGAGAGAGATTTGTGCAAGGGAGGGTTGGAAAAAGGTTATACGGAAGAGGAGCGGATGGGGGCGCGTTGTGTGTAGACATGAGACCCCTAATTAAAACGAGGCTACCCACGAAGTGACCATAAAGGCACCAGATGGCACTGGACTCCATCTCAGAATACACAGATAAGTGCGGTGCAATTAAGAGCTTTTTCTTCTTATCTTTTTGCTCTAACGGCAAATAATGATCAAGCCGTTATATCAATTATTTATATCGGTGACAGAGGGAGTAATCATTGTTGTGACTAAAGTGCAAGGTGCTGTAATCAGGGGAAAGTTTTCGAGTTATTTTTTTCCACAGTTATTAAAGTAAACAAAATATAACTTGTTGTGTTTACATGTTACGTGATTTAGTGATATCATAAGTAGTGACGTCATTATGAAATGGTATAGAAATTTTTTTTTTTTTTTTTTTTTTTTTTAGAAATTAAGCTTAAAATGGTGAAAGTTTACTTTACTTTAACTTTTACGTTGAACATAAATTGATGTTTTATTTGTGGTTGTTTAGGAGGTTTGGATAGAAGTTTGGGAGCGGCAGTGCTAAGTTGAAGCTTAAGATGTCTGATTTGGGAAGGCAGAGATCCGGGCCCAATGTGGTGGCGAGACTGCCGAATTATGGAAATGAAGCGAAATTTATCTTGGGGAAAAGAGAATATGACTGTTCAGGATTCTCATATGAGAAACGAGGCGGGTTCGCGAGGGGTGGAGTTTAAACCCGAAATGCAGCCTCGGATTCATGACACGAAGAACTACCAGCGTTTAGCGAACGCCGTATAGCATCAAGGGGGGTGTTGGGATGATTTAGGGAACAGCGAGCTTGTTGGAAGACTCTCTCAAAGTGCCGTGCTTGCTCCAACCTTTCCACCCCTTTAGCACATCAGTGCCAGCTGGTGAAATTTTTCTGCATAAAACTTATGTAAAAAATAGAAAAAAAATTTCTTCGGGAAAAAAATTTCTTTTTCCTACATTTTCCCGTATTTATACGTAAAAAAATATTTTGTTTGAAATTTAAATTAATTTTCTAGAATACAACCGAATCCCATAATCCCAGGTTCACAATGGTAAGGGGAATGCGGAAAAACAACATGATCTTATAGATCTTATAGATCTATTTAACTTAAGTATTTTTTTCTTTAAAACGAGTTCAGATAAAAGAAACTGTTTCTATAGGAGGACGAGTTTTAAGAGACAAATCCTCTGTCCTCTTTAGACGACGAAAAGAAAAAAAAATTGAAAAGTTCATTGTACAATTAATCTGAACAATTCTTGTATCTCCAAGAGATTTTCGTTTCATGTTGTCATCTATTGACTCAAATCCATGGCTATTGATGATTAAAATCCGGTCTGGCTTTTGCTGATCTTTTTCCTCCCCCTCGAACTTAATTTGATTTTTGTTGGGGGGAAGAGAATATTTAGTGTGGTAGAGATTCTATAATTATATTTACATACCCAACATTGCAAACAAATGATGAGCCACAACTCATACTCCGCGCAATCGACCGAAACTCAGAGCGACGGGATCGTATAAAAATTATCAGTGGACTTTGTATTTAGTGGGACAAAGAACTGGGAAATTTTATCGAGATAAGAGGTAAATTTTCGTCTGCCGATCAGGGGTAATCCCCTCGAGTATAAATATTACTTGGGCTTTTAATCTACTTTCTCCCCTTGCAGGGCCGAGCGAATTCACGCATCTGCTTTGGACGTTTTCGCGAAATTAGTCGCAACTTAATCGAACAGAGTGAGATTTATTGGTAATTGATTTCGGGTTTCTCTTAGAACGCCGAAAGGATTGAGAGCTGGAATGGGAGGGAACGTATAATCACACGTCAAAACTCAAATTAAAAGCACAAACTAGGCCTATTAATGAAATTTTCGCAAAGATTTATTTTTGTTTTCTTTCCACCTTGTACAGATACCTGCGTCTGATTAGCTCAATCCTCGTGGGTGAAAGTAAGCTAAAGCCGAAGCAAATTGAACAATGCCACTTTAGGCCTAACCTGTGGGAATACAAGAGGGAAATAAGTCTAAGAGAGGGGAGAATCCCTTTATTCTCCCCTCAATTCTTAGCCCGTCTGTTGCTGGCACATCCATAATTAAGTTGCAACTGTGAACAGGCTCTCCTTTTGGGGGACATATTATATGGAGAAAGAGGGGGTGGTGGACACGCGGCTCTATTCTGCGCGTGTGTGATAAATGAGACACCCCATTGAGTAGAACGCATCCTCACCATAACTGGCCTCACATTCCCCCCACCCCGACTCCCTCCCGCTGCCTTTGTGGTCTTCTCTTTGCCCGTTGCTGTTGTCTGTTTACACAGGCCAGTTTTATTGTGAGGGCGACCTCTACAGGCGACTGATGAGCAATTGCAACGCCCTGTCCTGCCTCTTGAAGTGTTCTAAGGATCTAAAGATGCGCGTCAAGATGTTAATTAAGTCCTCAATTAATTAGTTTTGAGGGAAAAGGGGATCGGAGTAATGAGAAGCATAGATCATAAAAGAGATTAGACATAATTGGGAGTTGACGTAAATTACGCAGCCTCCTCTGTGGTGGACAAGAGTCATTTGGGGCATTTGAAAACTGACAATTCAAATTTCATCTTTCATCTACCGTTTTTTTTTTTGTTTTTTTTTTTGTTTCTTACCCCGAGTGGTGAGATAAGACGACACACGTACAGTATATGAGGTCAATCTGTTTGTTAACAGAGAGGGTGATGGAGGTGCAGTCCCAATCAGGACGTCGTTGGCAGTTAACCAGTGTCGACAGATGTTGCTCACTTGAGTGTCAGATAGGGGACTGTGATTAGCAATGTTGCGCGCATCCTCCCCCCCATGACCTCCCTCTACCCTGCACTTTTCTATCTATTTTTTCTGTTTATGTAGAAGTTGAAGGTTTTCTCCCCTTATATAAGCGGTGTAGCATTTAACACTAACTTTTTTCGGGTTTTAAGTTTCACTTGTCGTAAAGTTTGAGGATAATAAAACGCATGATTCATCAAAGTAAAGGAAAGGAAAGGGCGGCGAGTGGCGAAACAACGCGATTTGGTGATTCAACAGGTGAATCCATTTTTTTTTTACTTTTTTTTAATTTTTGAATTTTTTGGTTTAAAAACGAGAAATGGGTGTTTGGTGTTGTCACGATTCCAGTTATTAAAAGAGATAAAAGCAAAGACGTCTTACCTGAGTACGGGATCGTGTGGTCATGATGTAAACTGATTCACCGATACTATGAGCTGCGCGCCTACTCACGTGCGGACATCAGCACCACCCTACCCCTTGCCATGTTTCGCACACGGGCAACCCTGACACACCAATGGCGTCGTCTCGTTTCTCGGCCAATGGCTGCGCGCCTTTCATAAGTAGGTGGTTAGGTTTGTGGTTTCAGGGAGCAGCCTCAAAATACGTCACGTTTTCCAATGAGAGAAATCAATCGCAACGTTACTACGTGCTGAGCTAATTTCCACCAGGGTGTTGGGGGTTATTATCCCTTCGTTGCCATGGTAGTGGGGGATCTCTTTCTCGCATCTCCGCAATCCCAATCACTCTTTGATGCAACGACGGATGTTAATGAGAGGAAGTGGAGCGATAAGGGAATTTTGCAGTTTTTTTTTTCTTTTGAAAGTGAAAAAAAAGTTTTCTTTTTACAGTTGGATGTTTGATTGACCACTGGCAAAGTGTAATTGGTATTTTGTTTCTTTGTGTGGAGGTTTTCAGGTGATATAGGTGCATTGTGAATGCGTGAATGAGTGGCAAATGCTCTTTGGTGATTAGAAGAGGGTGAGAGGATGGCAAAGGGCGAATTGTAAACGTGACATTGACAAATCATGAGGGAATTAGAACCGATGAACCACAGACGTTTTGTAGACCCCTACAACAGACGTGCGGGGTATTCGAAGAGCAGAAATATTTTGAAATAAGGATTAATACTTTTTGATCACCGTGATTGATTGCGATAAGAAAAAAAAAATCAATTTTTGATTTCTTTTTTTTTCTTTTTAGTGAAATAAAAGTATCTCGGAGTGAAATAAAAAATAAAAGGCAGGGCTAAATCGAAGTGATGGACACGATGCTCGAATGACCTGAGTTTTTCGGAGGCAATCATCACGCATGCGCACGTGTGATGCGGGGGTGGTTGAGTGATTTATGGAAGGTGGAAGGTGCAGGGAGGGAGAGATTCCCACTTTGCAGCAGAGACGCGAGGATATTAAAAGGCACCGCCCTCACTGAGAGGAGGAGGTGTTCACGGGGATGCTTATCAAGTGTGAAACGCAAGCAGACATGGAGACGAGAGAGAGAGGCACAGACGCGCGTGCGCGCGTGTTGCTTGTGCCGTATCCGAGCGAAAGCGGCCGAGCGGCGGTAATGCGTCGCCCGCACCGCTGTCACCGCCGCCACCGCATGATGGATGGGATCATCTCCCACAGCCGCCACCAGAGGGCCAAAGATGACGCGCGCGAGCCAAAACTGAATCCCCTCACCACACTTTTGCACACCCCGCACAACGAACCTAAAAATGCACACCACATTTTTTTTCAAAGTCTTATGAATTGTTTTTTGGAGGTCATTTTTCATGAGATCGGATTATGAAGGATTAGTGCGGGTTAGAAAGGGCGCTGAATGAAATTAATGATTTCAACGCTGAAATTAAAATTAAAAAATGTGAGTGACTTGCTCCTGTGTTATTGTTTCACCCTTTTCATTTTTTTAAGACGTGGGACCTATCAGTCAATTAAATACTGGGGAAAAAATTAATAATAAACCAAGGGAAAGAATAATTATAATAACGTTTCATTTTTTTATTTCACAAAGTCATTGCCGTTTGATTAAACCTAGATAAAATTCAAATTTAATGTAACGAATTTTGTTGTGTATATCTACATGTATCAATTTTATGCCACAAAAGCCATTATTTTCGCATCATGACTTGGCAAATCTTGTCTTTATAATTACCACGAGTTATATCTGCAATAGCTTTATCTAAAATAAACCACGAAATTAGTTATTGCACTCTGCAAACTTTTATACAAAAAAACAAAACCACACGTCTTATTTTATCTCCTTTTTACTTCTCTTCATCATTCCATCACCCACTATTAAAATTATAAATCCTCTAAAAGGGGGAGTTGAAAGTCATTTCTAATTAAAAGCTTTGTCAACAGCACTTGAAAAGGCCAAGGCCTCGCTCGAGACTAATGTTAGCACGAACATTAGCAATTCATTAAGCAAAACAACACGTGTCTTAGGCGAGCATTCGGTTACATTAATTACAAATAAATGGCTAATTAATTACCAACAAGTGGAAAAAGAAAAGATGGCTTCATTTAGAGAGAAGAGGGCAAATGCGATGACATTTTTTTTAAATCACGCCTTGAGTTGTGCCTATCAATCATTTTCAGCGTGATAAAGCTAAATAGTGAGAAACTTTGATTGATTAATTTAAAAAACTAATTTTTTTTCCCATTGAATTACCTATACTTGTATACTTTAAAAAACTTGGAACTATGAATTTAAACTGAGCAGCAGGTGTTTCCTTACCTGAACTTTAGATTCCGGCATAGTGCAGCGCAAAATGATACAATTATTTCGTATCATCAATCAAAAATTGATATCGGCGTATTAACTTTTGAGTTTGAGATAGAAAAAAAATCAAAATACACAATTTGATATAGTGAGATACATTTCCAATACCTTAATCTTGATATCATTTCTAGAAACTGTTAAACCGATGTTATCTGCGTTTTCCGTTTACATTCCAGTATACTATCATACACCAGATTATATTTCTACCTATAATTGGATCTGCGGACACAGTTTTTATTTTGCAGATAAAAAAATAAATGTAAGACGAAGAAGTGCATAATAATCATCTTCAATACCTTGTTTATCTCTTTTGCATCCGGTTTAGTGTGTAAACAAAGTGGTTATAAATGTCAAGGATAATTTTCAAATATATCATCATCCATAGAAATGGAGCAGTTTTATCATTGTGTGTCAATGCCATAGTATTATAAACATAGGAGTAAAATTACCAGGAAAGCGATTAAATATAGTTGAATGCATTTTAAAATATTTAATTTGTTGTTTCAAATTATGAGCCGTAATTGAGCACTCGCTCCATGTTTATTTGTAACATCTCAGCCACATTTGGCGCATGCTTCCTGGGTAATAAAATGTTGATGTGAAAAAGTCGCTGTTTACGCTGAATTTTATTTTGTCACGTGGCTTTATCGATACGAGGGGTACAATTATTGATGAAACAGCATTCAGACAAGCAACAGACAGAGGTGAAAGTGTGAGGGAGAAGGGGGAGAAAGGAGCTAATAGAATCACCCCCCTCTGCTGGTGAATCGCTAAATTAGTGACCGTGATAGATGGCAAGAGAGGAAATGCGAGCATTTTTATTCGCGCATGCGCAGCGAGGAGAATCGGCCAGCATCAATCAGGTCGATTAAGGAGTGGGCGGGAGCTCTTTGTAGGGGGACTTGTGTGAACGTGCTATCGTAGGTGATGGGATGTGGGGAGGCGAGGGAGGCGTTAGAATGGCGAGAGTTCACCCACTATACACTTCTCTCACCTCTGATGGCTTTTGGCGCGATCAGCAGGAGAAAGCGAGGGGACGGCGGGAAATTATCTTGGGTCCTCTCACCCCCACACAACTCTCTCTCTCTCTCTCTCTCTCTTTCTCTCTCTCTTTTTCTCTCTCTCTCTCTCTCTCACTCTCACTCTTCCTCCCCCTACTACCCATTCGAGAGGCGACAAAAGGCGCCCACTAGCGGCCTGGACGGCTATTTATGGCTCTGAGATCCCAGGCACTGATTTAAGGAAATGGAACGGACTGCTGAAGGTGATGGCCACTCACACAAAAGAAGAGTATAGGCCACCTGAAATAAAAGTCTTAACTTTTAAACATATCTCTCTTTCCCTCTAGTGCTGTGTTTCAGAAGTAGCGAGTACTGATGCTGTACTCTTCTAGGAATAGAAATGGCTTTTCTGCATTTTTTAAAGAAATGTTATTAAAAGATAAGATAAGGTATGATATTGTATTTATGCACAAACATGTGGTAAAACTGTCGTTGTTTGCATTTTCTGCATGTTTGGTCATAAGATAAAAATTTTGGAAACTTTTTGCAACAATTAATTTTTGCAAATTGGACAGATAAATGTAGACACAATATTTATTTATTTATTTATTGTATAAATTTTTGTTAAATGTAATTTTTTGAAAATTTGCTTTTCTGCAAATCACTTCTACTTATTTTGTATATTTTTTCTATTTTCTGCTACTTTATTGAATCTTGAGTTGAAGACGAAGTTAAGGTAGGGACCGAATATGGAAAGAGTGAGAAAGGGGAAGTAAAGGAGACAGATGGACTGTCCACGAGCAACGTCCAAGTCCAGATACGGTTGGAGAAAAATTGGCCTCTGGGTAATCGTGCGGGTGAAAGCGAAGTGACGGATAAGTAAAACGAAACCTTTTTTTCTATCTTTTAAACGAAAAGAAAAATCCTTTGTGTACTGAATTTAAAGGAATGGATAAATGCAGTGTTTGGTTTGCAACTTTTTCATTAAAACATGTCTTGGTTTCGTGTATTTATGACGATTGACTTTAGCTGTGGGGTGCATGAAGCTGTAGGGTGGTTGATTAGATGACGTCAGAGATTGAATGTGGTTGTAGCCCTCGTGGAGAGTGAGTGGGTCCATCAGCGTTCATCTTTTTCTAGACATTTAAACCGGTAAACAGTTTGAGGGGAGGTTAAATATAAATAAGCTTAAAGTTGAGCAGCAAAAGTTTACTGAATAAATTATAATAACAAGAAATTTCCGGTCTGAGAATAAAATGCACATAAAAGCGCACTTTTCTTCTTTAAAAATAAAAAATAATTGGCGAATTGAATGAAAGCGGCCATTAGGCCTATCTTTTAAAGTGCACACACTGCTAGTTATAAATAAAAATTCATGTTTTGTTAGAGCCAATGAATATCCATCAGGGGGTTGATTGTGCAAAGAGGGTTCTTAGTATTCTATTACTCAAACAGAGAGAAAGAGCAAACAAGTGGCGCAGCAAAAGCTGGTAGCAGCAGCAAATGTATTTGATTTTTGAGTGAAACTTTGCATAGCAATTTAATGGGCGCCCCGTTCTCATTTTATTGTGTATGTAAATCACCGATATCAGGAGCGCTTTAGCAGCCAAGATTCAACGAGTTGATTTTTAATTAAAATTACAAACGTGTAAATAAAACTCGCATCGCGTCTGCGGTTACAAAGTAATCTATAATAGGACAATCTTTCGAGGTCGGTGACGTCACGCGTCGCGTGTGGCATCGAGTTAAATAATTTTTAAAACAAACGAGAATTATCTCTTGAAATTCACGGAAATATATTTATTTTTATATATATCTAACTGATAAATTGTAACAAAAATTTATCGTTTTTTTTTTTTTCATTTTTTTTGTGGGCGGGAGCGGGGTTATTGCCATTGAATCAGTCTATAAAGTTAGATGATGATAGAAACCCTGGGACAGGTATATAGAGCTGGCTTCCGCAACGGCCAAGGATATCCGCCATTAAGGGGGACAAACATCCTCCCCCGCGGCGGCTCCTTAAGGAAAAAGGAGCTCGTCACCTGGGGAAAGAGACAGGTGGGTATGGTGAGAGACACACCTTGTTTACTCTAAGGGATTGTCCTTAAGGAGAGGCGTGGTGCCAAAGGAAATCCCCGTGTCCAACAAACACAGCTATAAGTCAATGTCAAATGAGCAAGTTAACTCTTTCGACACTTCATATTCACCACACCCAATGATTGGTGTTGGTCTTACCGAGTATTTGGGTTTGAAGGGGGAGTTGCAGAGAGAATCCTTTGAGCGCGGTTTATGTAGGAAGTGGTATTGATCAGGTGGACGCTTGCAAAAGGTGTGAATTTAGGTGTTGAGGAGTGAAATTTATTAAAATAAACTGAATTTATAGTGAAAGATTATTTTGATCGACTGTTTGATTTAATACCACATTTTACGGATAATTTTTTTTAATTTAAAGATAAATTATAAAAAATTTTAAGAATTTTTGATATTGATGCTAAATAATGCATTGTGTCGCTTGAATCTTAGGAATTGTTTTTTTTTTTTTTTGTTTTTTTTTTTTTTTTTTTTTGTGGTAGGGCAACTATTTATAATGATTGGGGCGATGTTTATACAGTGCATTGCTGGGCAGCCTGAATCGGAGACCGCCATCACTTTGTCACTTAGCCGCTCGAGTGGAGCCAATATGGGCCGCTGACCATCTCTGGGCGGTGTATTTGATTGGTCAATTTACAGCCTTGTAGGGAGAAAGGGGGGAAAAAACATGATCCAAAATAAAATTATGAAAATAAAATGTAGTGAAGGGGTAGTTTATTTTTCAGATATATTGGCGAGGGCACCCAACGCAGCTGTCCGCTCTGCATATTATGTCCATATTTTTCAAGCTAAGCGACTGGCATGGACACTGGCCAAATTGCTTTACGCTCCCCCTTTTACGTAAACAAAAGACAAACGCAGTTTTTTTTTTTTAGGATACGGTAATAAGTTCTTAAAGTTTTCTATTGAAAATGAAGTTAGGTGATTTTTTTCCCCCTTCTCTTATTGTTTTTTCCCCATAAACATCGTACGATACTTTCCGTTATTGATTTCATGTTTTTTTGATTATAGTCTTTAATAGCATAATAGAATTTGAATTTGTATGGCATGATGGTTATTTAAAGAAAACAACTAAAATTAGAAATGTGAATGCCGATCGTGTTTTGGCAACAGAAAAGGTTTTCAGTTTTTCAAATGTTACCGTATTCTAATGTTGCAATTATTTATGTTTAATTTTTTTTTTATATTTCTTGTGGATACAGTGAGTAAACAAAACAATGTAGGATATTCAGTCGAGAGTTTATTTAAAGTCAGCAAAAAATGGAAACTTGACTCCAAAGCAAACAGATGGGCTGTGTATGACACTGTGAGTGAAAATGAGCACGCACACAATGGCGCCTAATTCAGTGTGGCCTCCTGGTGACCAGATTGGTAACCCAAAATGACATCTTAGTCAAGGCTGAGGGTGGAGGAGGGAGAGATGTTCATACACATATTACACACCCATGAGAGAGAAACCTCAATAACGGTAAGGGGATACAGGAAGCGAGGAAAAGAGGGGTAATGCAGTTTGACACAAGACAAGTTGAGAGAGACGCCTGGCCATGCAAAGCCTATTGTCCTGCATGGGCCATCCGACACCTCGAAGCTACAAGATGGCTGACACGAAAACCAGAAGAAGAGAGATGAGAATGAATTGTATTGTAGTCCACCCTTCATTCCCCTTAGGGATGACGGTGTGAAGCGTCTTTGAGCCCCTCGGCGAGGTGGAGGGAGGGAGGGGTGAGGGAAGATGGCTTAAAGCTAAATAGCCCTCTGGTGGTGGAGGGGAGAGATGGGGTGTCATAGGTCTCTTCTCTAGACTATTCAAGTGCCAGCATCGCGGCCGACCAATGCCAGGTATTATTTACAGTGGTTCTGACAGCGTCACAAAGCACCAGGCTGCGAAGAGTCAAAGGAAGCAGCTGGCTGGTCCTATACTGCAAGGGAGGGGTTGTGATGGGGATGCGAATCGTACATACTTCCCCCCTTTCTTTCTCGTGACGGAGACCCATTCCAGAAATGCTGAGGACACCCTCGACATTGAAAAAGATATGATTGGCCCGAAACCACTCGCGCTTGTTATTATCGGGCCTAGTCTAAAGTGAGTTGCCATGGTAACCAAGATCACAGCTTCCACTAATGATGGTGGGAGGTGATTGGATGGAACAATGATCCACTCACACTAAGCACTCACTAACGATGCAGTCGACCAATAGTGCTGGTTAATGATTTAACTCTTTGGGCACCAACACCAAAACAGCGTCATCAAGTGGCAGAAAAGACGTACATTAAAACTTATAGATTCCATGTTAAAAGCAATTATTTTTAACATTGATATAGTATGTGACTTCTCGTTTATCCGTATCTATAAAAATGACACAAAAGAGAAGTGGATGTGACTGAGGGGATGAGGAGGACGAGGGTGATTGAAAAGAGCCAGTTATGATCAAAACCCGACACCGCCTATTGACTATTGATAGAGGATGTATTCACTCCGCTCATTGCGGACTATACTTTTGAAGGTCTTCGCACATCTCAAAAGTTTCCTCTTTTGTGCGTTACGTTTGAGAAGTCTTATTCTGCTATGATATCTGATGGTGAAAAATTACACCAATTAAGCGAGTTTTATCAATGCGGAAATGAAGACTTCGTTCCACTTATTGAAAACACGCCGACAAATCATCGAATATTTTGCTAACTTTTGTTTTCTGGTTGATATACAGGAGAATAAATGTAAAGCTTACCTCGCAAGCAAGAAGTTTTGTGCTGTGTTGGTTACGTGAAGAAGTGCTGAGATGTGTTTAAGTAACACTTGCAGGAAGACTGAATGGCAGGAAAAGGACAAGAGTGAATCTCAGATGACCAGTTGATGAACACCACGTGCCAGTCAGTGGTAGAACCCTCCACTATCATCCCCCAAATTTTTTCAGTTAACCTCTTACAAGGGCCAAGAAAACCCACACTTAATCATTTAACACCCCTGCACATAAAAGTTGAGGAGTAAAAAAGTGCAAAAAGGTCATTTTTCTCCACTTTTTTTCAAGTTTGTTTGTTGTCTGTGACTTCAATGAAAAGTTAAGTTTGTGTCACCCCAATTACCCTCCTTTTTGCTCGACGTGGGGAGTGTAATAGTAAAAGAGGGTTGAGTTTGAGTGGGTGGGGATGCGGAGTCAGTTTACAAAGAACCACGCAGGAACAGATTCATCTTAAAACTTCACTATCTGCAGTGGACAGTTAGGCCCAGCGTAACTTAACGCCAAACTCATGGACTTAAGTGGAAACAGATTTTAGAATAGTTAGGTAGTTAGGCTTCTAACCCTGACAAAATGGAGGAATTATAAGGTTGAACTCCTTTATGCGTGCTTCAATTAAGGAGAACAAATTTTGAATTGGTTTTCATTAGTTTTGCTCGGAAAGATTGGTTAGGCTAAATTCTGGGCTTTAAAGGAGTGAGTAATTAGAAGCAAATTTAGGCCTAGCCTTGCGCAACTTGAAAATTTGCCTCGTCTGAAAGAGAGTGAGAAAAAAGTTCATTTTATGATTTTTCAGCTGCTTAATTCACGCTCATAATGTGTAATTTTTTTTTCGCTTCTTTATTTCGCAAGATCTTTTTAAATGTCTCTCTTTGCCTACACATTGAAACAATATACAGCCTCGTTTTCGTGTGACATTTTCACAATTAAGTGTATAATTAAGTCATCATTAAAAGAAGTGAGCCAACGGTTGCCCCATTATGAGTCAAGGTGGTGATGCTGGCTTTCGAGTAATTACATTTCCCTTTTTTATACTCTCGGTTTCGGTTATTACGAATTTCGCGTCTCCTCCTCCTCCTCCTCCTCCTCCTCCTCCTCCTCCTCCTCCATCCCTTTCCTACCACCACACCTCTTTCTCACCCTTAAAGACGGAGCAGTTTTAATAATTATTAATTTTGTCATTTCGTGGCCTCCCATGTTCGCCGCATGAAGATATTTTGTTTCTTTATATCATACGATAAATATAAATTAAACCCGAATGTCTGACACTCAACATTAAAACCACCTACTTAAATTTGCTCACACTTTCCTTGTTACCCTCTATTTTTCTTTTTATCAAATTTTAAACATTTCTATAATCTTTTATCATCTAAAAACTGTTGGCAACTGGAAAATATCCGTAAACAATGATTAAATCAAGCACAGCACCACATGATCATCAGTATAAATATTTGTAAATTCGATTTTTGCCATAACAACAAGAGATCGCCTCGTGAAAATAAATTGATCGCTTTAATATTTCCTTAGATCTGCAATCAGAAATCAAAACAGTACAGCGGACAACCAAGAAAAAATGAAAAACGTGTCGCACTGCCTACTTCACTTCCGATGTAAGAAAGTAAACAAATTCGACTGTCGCTAAGATACACATTATTATTATTATTATACCTTTCCTTTCCTCCATCGCGGATGGGAGGGGAGATGGGGGTTAGAGCAGAGCAATTGGGAGAGGGTGGGGGTGATGAACGCCTTTAACCACGAGCGCCCATTGGCAAGACGCGGCTCCGCCCACCGCCGTTATTGGGCTCGCGTTTGCGGCTTCACGGACGCACGCACAGGGACCCCTTGATTACAGAGTTGGTCGTGGAAGAAGGCAGGCGGAGCAGCTGCAAGTCATTGAAACAATGGCTCGTTGCTTGTTGGCATGGTAACGACAGTGATGAGCATAATGGATGGATGAAACGCACGACAATAAAGTTTTGAAGGGAGGGATGGGGGTCGGGGAATAGTGGTGGTGCTGCATGGTGGAGGAAAATGTGTCAAATAGATGTTAATTTGTCTATTGTTGCGTGCGGCTTGGAACAAAGTGGTGGGAGGGAGGAAGTCGGAAATTGTTTTTAGTTTATTGATTTATACATCTACAAGAGTACTTTTTTTTTTCTTTTTATTATTTTTTGTGTTATTTTGGAATGTCGGAAATTGTTTGTTTGGCATGCAAGAATCGAATCGCTTTTCCATGGTAGCATAACATTTTTCTACGCAGTGATTGAGTCGATATAGACCAATTAATTGTATATTTTTTTATTTTAAAAGTATTAAAGCGAGAAAGTCACTTGTTGCGAAATTGACCTTACGCCATCTATTCAAACCGATGAAATAACAAACCCTCACAATTGTTGTGAGATGCATAATTGATACAATGTTATCACATTAATAATTGACGAGCTTTCCTTTGACCGGATACAACAACCCCCACTCCCACCCTTTTCCCCAACCAAAACCTGAATCAATGGCTGGATGTTGGCGAAGCGGTAAAATCAATTAGGCTTAACGTAAATCGAAACCGAGATCTTCACACGAAGACGATGTTGGAATTGGGATAATATTGGCGATTTATAACGTTGAGAAAACGTATTTGGGTATCGCGACGAATTCGTCTTAA